>PVIU01009328.1:0-77043 GCA_004026605.1 Ondatra zibethicus
GCTGAGAGTCCTACAAGAGGAAATAGTCTCAGACACTGGGTGGTATCTCGAGCATAGAAAACCCCTACTATGACACACTTCCTCCAACAAGGCCGTACCTACTCCAACAAAGCCTCACCTCTAAATAATATCATTCTGTCTGTGGGGCATTTTCTTTCAAACCACTACAGTTATTGGAGCTTCATCATCTGTGAAAATAACAACCAAAAGATGTCTCTTAGGATTAGCAAGTGGTGCCTGGACAATAAAGAATCTTGTGCATTCTCTCTCTCAATACCCTAGGAAGTGTGTTTGAAGATGTCAGGGAGGGGATGAAAAAAGTGTGTGACTGGGATCCAAGATCTCAGAAGGGTCCCTATAAAAGATATGAGACCTGAAAATACACATGCATAAATACTTAACTTGATTTTATTATTCTATAGCCCACACATATATCCAGATATCCTATTTTCCCTCATATAATACAAACATTGTCAATTAAAATGTTTTGTTTCAAAAACATTCCATGAAGAGATGACGTCTAGCAATTTAGCAAAAGAAAGAGATTAAGAAACTGCAAAGAAGAGTTAGATATCTCTGAGCTCTGGATAATAACTTTAACTTTCTTTTATGAGAAAATAATATTATTTTTATTTGAAAAAAATTTAAATTAATAGAATTTTATTTTAAGTTTTCATTGCTCAGTTCAGTGGTATCCAATAATCTAAGATCCAGTTAGCATGTTAAGCTTAGCATATGAATTTTGCTCCTGTCTTCACATCCTGTGGAAGCCTAGGCCAGTCTCAAAACTGAGTTTATGTCTTGATGTCCCTTGATTAGCATCTTCAGCATGGATTTCTCAGCTTAATTCTAAACTTAACAGCTACTCCGCATGTCCTCTTCCATGTCTAATAGGCATCTCTCCATATCTACTAGCAGACACTGAGAGCACTAACCCTGGCATGTACTCCATATATGTCTGTATCTAAGCACAGGTACACAATGGATGGCTACCCAGAGTTCCAGAGGTCATTATATACATTATATACATTCCTCTGAGAACTGGCTGCAACTTGAACTCTCATTTTTATAATCAGTTTTGTGTTTCACAGTTAAATATTAGTTACCAGAGGTGCCCTTTGTCTGGTTACTAAAAGAACTGATGTTTTATTTGACATTGTATGCCTCAAAGATGTTTAATTACTGAATTGTGGCCACAGCATTACTTCCAAAATGTATTTGCCTTAACTTAATCTCCAAATCTTTGTAGGCAAATGTTGATGGGCATGATATTAACTGAGACTACTTGCTCATACAGATTTGCCAACTGGAATGACATTGGAAATCTGGAGTGAAATGACCTCATAATATGAGTGGTTCATACTCCTCATTTTTTATCTTCTACTCACACAAATATAAAACTAATGATATGTCCTCTTTCTCTTTGTGACCTTTTTCTTGGATAGTAGAGTAGAAAGTGCTTGTATGTTTAAGGCTCCAGTCTAGTAAAAACCTTAAATGCTAGATGACTCAGCAGTTAAGAGCACATCCTGTTCTTACAGAGATCAGAGTGAGGTCCTAGCACCCATGACGGATGGCTCATAGCATCCTGTAATTCCAGCTTCAGGGAATCCTGATGCACTATTCTTGACTTTTTAGATGCACATAAGCATGGATGTATACCCATGCCAAGACAAAAGGACATTAATAGAAATAAATGGATCTTTTAGAAATTATAAATTTTTGAAAGTTTTGTGTTTGAAATGAAAACCATAGGAAAATTATTTAATGAAAAATAATATCACACAGTGGAGTATACAACAAAACAGGGAGGTTTCAGTAGGCTATAGAATCATCACAAATCACAATTGCAATGTCACCAGGTCTTAGAAAAGAACTTGAGACTAGACCCCTAGATACCAATCCACTAAGATAGCATGACATTTAGACCCTTGGCACACTCTTCCCCACCCTCCATTGTCCTCAGAGTCTTAGTATGAATTTCAGTCTTTCCTCAAGCTTCCAACAGCCTTGTTTCAGGCTCTCAAGTCCTGGAACCACATGCCACACCACCATACTGGTCAGTCTCCTTTGATCTGACTCAACTATGCCTTACAGGGTGGCTTTGTTGTGCTATCATCTTGTTCTAAATTTTTTGATTCTGTGGGTTGAGATGCAGGGTTTGCCTGCAAATAGTTTTTTACAATTACAGGTTGAGTGACATTTAATCACCGTGCCTAATTCCTAGGAAGCTCAATATCTTCCATTAAAATTCACATGCTATTACTATGCAATGTTTTCAGCCAGGCCTGGTAAGGCAGTGAGACTTGTTGCGTCGATACCTGAAAAAGCATCTAGATACTATTTGAACTACAAGTCCATTGGAGTTGTGAGAATCAGAGTCTGGACCAAACCATCACTAATCACTTAGGCTCAGTCTTCTGACTTCAATAGGCCAGTTAAACAAACAAGTAATAAGGAAAAACAGAAAGCAAGGAGACTTTTTAATGTGACTGCACTGGGAAAAGGAACAATAATGATGTTCATTGAGCTCCAAACTGTCATCATGGTCTGGTATGAAGCTTAGATTTAAATAGATGGCAAGGGCTATCCTTAGCTAAGCAGTCCTGGCTACCATGTTGTCCTGCCTGTCATTATCTCTGCTCTCTCCTTCAAAAGCTGGTAATGTCTATAAAATCTCTTCTTTGGAGATGAGCTCCTCCTCTGACTGGTACTAGGCCTCATTGTTCCTTCTTCCAACAAGAGATTCCTAGGAAAGGAATTTCAGGTTCTTGGGGTCTGCTGTTTTATTAAACTGATAGCCAAAAGGAGAGGAATAAGTCTGTCTAGAACACCTCCATCACTGCCAGGAGGGTTGTATTGTTGCAAGGAGAGGGACTGCTTGTTCATCCTGGCAGCCTGACTAGCTTAGCGCAGAAATAACCACACAGAGATTGTATTAATTAAAGCACTGCTAGGCCCATTATCTCTAGCTTCTTATTGGCTAACTCTCACATCTTGATTTAACCAATTTCTATTAATCTGTATATCTCCACATGGCAATGGCTTACCAGGAAAGATTCTAACCAGTGTCTGTCTTAGGCAGAGGATCCATGGTGTCTCTCTGACTCTGCTTTCTTCCTCCCAGCATTCAGTTCTGTCTTCTCTGCCTAGCTAAGTTCTGCCCTATCAGGCTAAAGCATTTTTCTTTATTCACTAACCAATATAAGCAACACACAGGGAGGACTCTCACATCACCTCCCCTTTTCTGTTTAAATAAAAAGGAAGGTTTTAACTTTAACATAGTAAAATTACATATAACAGGTATCAAGCAAGAATTACAGTTACAATATTTCTATTTACTTTATCTTTTATCATAACTAAGGAAAACTATAGCCATCTATCTATTCTTCAACTCCATCAAAGACTCCAGAAGGATATAATATTACCTAAGTAAACAGGAATTGCATTGTAAGCAACTTCCAAAATTCTAGAATTGACAGAGATATCTTGTTGCCTGGACAGTTACCCAAAGTTCTTCTGTAACATTGGGGCACCCATCTTCAGCCTACAGGCCCATAGTGTCCAGCAGATTTTTCCATGAAGCAGGAAATTTCAAAGACAGTTCAGTCACTTTCTTCTGTGTCCTGCAGAATATCTGTCAGACCCTTTCATGAAGCAGGAAGCCCAAAGGAACATCTCACCTTTAGAGAAGTTCAGCAGTCATCTCTCTGTGGGTTCTTCATGTCCAATTTATGCAATAGTCCAGGCAAGAGCAGTTTCTTGCCAAAATGGCTAACCAACTCCATAAGGAGCCTCTTCTTCCTCTTGAAGTAATTGGTGCTGCCAGGAGCAGATGTGTCTCATTGTCATGAAAAGTCCTAAATTTTTAAAACATTTAAATGCCATATTCTGAAGGTCTCTGAAAGATTTCAAGAATGCCTAACTAACTGAAATATATCCCTATACATCTAGAAAATCTAACTAACATGACTACAATTTTGACTATTATAGATGACTATCTATTAAGCTATATTTCTTAATTATACATTACATTTTCAAATAAGCTACATAATCACAATACCCCAATCAAGAACAGAAATATACAAATACAGTATAACAAAATTTACCTTAAATTTGTATCAATTAACCCAGATCCATACCAATGCAAATTATTCATATCTATATCATATCCCCTTTTAAATGGAAAAGAACATTTATAAACAATATTTGGGAATATGGGCATAGTTTTTTCTCTCCAAACTGTTCCCTGCTATTGAGGGGGGCTGTTAATCAGGTCTTTCATGGTGTATCCTGTGTGCTAGGTTCATCTCAGTCAGCAGTTGGGTGAAGTAATTTTTTGAGAGTATTCATGGCAACCTTTCAGGAGGGTGTGGTCTATCAAACCATATTTGTCTAGAAGCAATCCACAGGTTCTCATCTTCTGTGAAAACAAAAGAAGAACCTCTTTTCCAAAGCACCATATCCTTAGACTCAAATTCTGAAGTCAAGATACCTTTATAATACACATGCTGGTTTAGCTTAGCAGCCTATACAATGAAATGTCTCTCTATACATAGCTCCTTCATAGTCAAAAAATTCAAAGAAAACACAATAATATACATAATCCAGACTTTCTCTGAATTTTCCATCTTTACATGGTTTGTTTCACTCTATTACGTTTTAATATTTTATTATTTTTACTTCTTTAATCTATGACGGTCTGTACTCTGTCTCTTTAAAGACTTTACCCTTTTTTTAAGCATTAACTTTATTTTATGACTCTCTATACTCTTTTTTTCTCTCTCCCAAGCTTATGTACATTTATCCAACACTGTGACCTATTTAGAGGTCTTTTATGTCTGAATCTGTCCTATTGTGAATCTCTAATTCTTTATTGTCCAGGAATACTTCTTAAGATGCTAAGCACTTCGTAAAAACTTAAGTCGTGCCATTAGTAGGGCTAATATGGTACTGTCTGTTTGCCTGCCCAGTCTAAAACTTAAGCTGTACTATTATTATGATAAATATGGTAGTTCCTGCCTGCACTCTACACAGTTCAGCATGGCAGAGCCACTTCTTGTGCCTCTGAGCTGCTTGTGCCTCTGAGCCGCCTGCATTGCCCTACTTCCAGGCACACAGTGAGTCCATGTTTCCATCAAGCAAGCCTTTGCACTTTACTCACAAACCCCACCCAAATGCTCTGTCTCCTGAAAGAGCCAGAGGCCACACTGGCAGCACAGCCCAGAAAGCCAGCATTTTAAAACTGCCACTTTTTCTGCTGTGGCTGCTGAGTCAGAAAAATCTCTCTTAAAGGAGCTATGGCACACCACCAGCAAACAACAAAAAGCTGTGTTAAACTCGCTCTATATATTTTTTTTCTTCTAGAATTCCTTTTTCAAGCCCTCTCAGGTTTTACATGGATTTAGTTGACCACGTTGGAGCACCAGATGTTTCAGGGAGAGGCTGCTTGTTCATCCCGGGTACTGGGCTAACTTAGTACAGAAATAACCACACAGAAATTATATTAATTAAATCATTGCTTGGCCCATTATCTCTAGCCTCTTACTGGCTTACTCTCACATCTTGATTTAACCAATTTCTGTTAATTTGTATATCTCCACATGGCAGTGGCTTACTGGGAAAGATTCTAACCAGCATCCATCTCAGGCAGAGGCTCCATGGTGTCTCTCTGACTCTGCTTTCTTCCTCCCAGCATTCAGTTCTATCTTCTCTGCCTACCTAAGTTCTGCCCTATCAGGCTAAACCATTTTTCTTATTCATTAACCAATACAAGCAACACACAGAGAAGACTCCCACATCATTGTATTCCCTACTATTTGTTACTCTTCAGTCTTGAAGAAGAATATGCATGTGACTGAGATAAATATTTTAAACAGATACAAAGAGGAGTCCAGGTTAGAATGTTTTCCCATAATGTTAAGTAGCCATTCATAAAAACTATTTCTCCATTACCTATTGGCTTCAGTTATTTCTCAGTAGGCTGCCATGATTGACTCCATTTGTTTATTTATTTATTTATTGAGGTATATATTTTCCCCCACTTGTCTCCCTTTCTCTCCCCTCCCCTTCTATTCTCTTCATGGTCCCCATCCTCCCAATTTACTCAGGAGATTTTGTCTTTATCTACTTTCCATGTTGATTAGATCCCTGTATGTCTCTCTTAAAGTCCATTTCCTTGTCTAAGTTCTCTGGGATTGTAAATTGTAGGCTGGTTTTCCTTTGCTTTATGGATTTACTCCATTTTGATTTGCTTTTTATTATCCCTTGGTACTGGAATGAATTCTACCTTAGTCAGTCTGATCTGATCCCACATTGAGGTGTGTATGCAACAAATGCCAAGGAGTTAGTGCAAATAACATCCTTCAAAGGCAACTTAAAGCAACTAAGACATATAGAAGGAGGCTCTTAGATCAGCCTTATCCAGAGTGCATCTTATATCTTATGTTTTTCTTCTGACTGTCCTATGGAGGTATCCTAGTGTCTAAAAACTATTATTGGAGTTCTTTTATTAGGGGTTGCATTTTTCAGAATGTTCACAAACAGCAATTTGTTATAAAGCTTCACAAAATACAGCCACCAAGAGAAAATACTTCTATTGAATGTTAGCAATGTTTAAGCTTTACAAAAATATGCTTAACAGGAACAAACATTTACAAAGAACTACTATGGAAATTAAGTCTCTGTTACAGATGAGCATGAAGTACACACTGTTAAGGCATGCCTGATCCCTTTGCTCAATGCAAATAATCATGATACAGTTAGGAATACACTATCCCAAACCTAGGAAAAGTTATCAACCACTAACAATTCTGGTTTGGAGAACAGCAGCTTGGGAAAGTGTGTTCCTAAACCTTACATTCTTGAAAGCTTATACAAAGCAAAAGACTGAATGTATATAAAAGAGACAGCAATAACTAGCATTGTTATACATAAAACTATATAAAAATACTTATGTATTAATTCAGCTTCTACATTTTAATAAAAACTTAAAGTATTTGGCTCAGTAAGATAAAATATGTAAAACACTGACAAAACCAAAGATTTGGACCTTTTGCAAATTTAGGGAATTGTGTTACTGCCTACAATGCATCCTTTCACATATTCATTGTCTATTTTCATATCTGCACTAGAGAAATGTCTTCTTACATCTTTGCCTGTGGTAAAATCTGGTTACTTGGTCTTGTAAAGTGTTACGTTGGGGCTAGGGAGGTGGCTTAGTCTGATTGCAGTTCAATCATGAGGATGTAAGTCAAGCTCTTCTGTACCCACTGAGAAGTCAGATGTGGGGATGTGGCTTGCAACTCCAGCTTTAGCAGAAGAGGGCAGCAGAAGGCAGGCCCAGGTACTTGCTGGTCCCCAGGTTAACTAGAAAGTGGACTCCAAGTCCAGAGAAAGGCTGTGCCTGAAAAAAAAATAAGGTGGAAAGAGCTAGAAGATACCTGGACCCCACATGCTGTAAGAAGAGAACATACTCAAGCAGTTTGTTCTCTGATTCCACATGTGTACCTTAGCATGCATGTATCACCATACACAACAGGCAATGAAAGTAATACAAATTCTTTTACAAATCAGTCATTACAGTGTGTGTGCATGCTGGTACATGCATGTGCATGAATGCGTGTATGTGTAAATGTGTTTTTATATTAGTGGACCTGTGTACAAGCAAGAGGTCAAAGTTGGGTGTCTTCTTTTAGTGGTCTCAGCCTACTTTTTTTTTTGAGACAGAACATCTCAGTGCACCTTGAGCTTGCCAGTTTAATCTAGATAGGGGCCAGTAAGCACTATGGCTCAGTGTATCTTTATCTGCCCCAGTACTGAGGTTACAGGAATGCACTACCATGCTGATCTCCTACATGAGTACAGGGGATCTGAACTCAGGCCTTCACGTTTGCACAGGAAGTGCTATCCCCATTGAGCCATCTCTCCAGCTCATGGACTTTTGAGTTTTAAACCAGTTATATAATCTTGAATATATAACGGGAAAATAAATATCAGTGTCACTTCATTTCACCTAGTCAAGGCTTTCATTTATGCCCCATCACACACTTAAAATTACCTGCAGCTTTTCAAATTAATATGTTCTAATAGAAATAGAATTGCATCACTTCCCCCATTTCCTCTCTCTAGTCTCTCCCATGTTTCTGCAATTCCAAGCTGATAGCCTCTTTTTTGATCATTATTGGTAGCATTTCTAAACAAATGAAATACAATTGAAATTGAAATAATATATCTTACAGAGCAATCTGAAACCAAAAATTAAGGCAATTTAATATAATAAATCACAAATATCAGTGATATTTTATTAAATTAATTCTATTAAAAATAATGTATTTAAAAACTAAAGATGAAATTCATTCAGTGCTACTGTTACTGAAAAATCCTTATTGTTGTGGGGTGGTTCATGTCTGTGTGTTTCATGTCTGTGTACTCATGTAGAGACTATGTGTCCTGCTCTGTCACTTTCTGACTTGTAACAGGATTTTTCACTGAACTTGGAGCTGTGCTGGCAGCCATCAGACCTGAGGATGTTCCTATATTCCCCCTCCACAGCTCTGGGACTATATGATCATGTCTGCCTTTTCAAGTGGGTGTTGGGGATTTGAACTTATGTCCTTGTATTTGTGCAGTGAGCTATCTCAACCCATCCATCCTTTACAATCTTAATAGTACTCTTCAAAGGCAAACCATTATTTTATGCTGAAATTATTATGACCATATGTTGAAGGCACAATCTTGCCAAGTTTTATAACTTATCATTCTTATAAAAATTAGTCATGTGGATTTGTTTCTGTGTTTTGTTTACATTAGTTGACTGTTCTAAATTACTGTCAAGAACTAGAGAGATGGAGGTTAAGAGCACTAGCTGATCTTTCAGAGGACCTGGATTCAGTTTCCAGCACCTACTTGGTGGCTCACAGAATCTGTAGTTCTACTTGCAGGAGATCTGACTCTCTTTTGACCTCCATATACACCAAGAGAGCACATGGTGCATATGCTTACATAGAGGCACTCACACATACACACACATACTTTTCAAAAACTTCAGTGACTGTCATTGTGTCAGTAACATACAGTTTGATTACCTGCCTTTGTGATATGCTTTGAATTTAGAAAGTGAGGTGCGTACAATTTTGATGGTATTTCCTCAGGCTGACTTGGCTATCTGTAGTTTTTGTGGTTGCATTTCATTTTAGAATTCATTTTTACTTATAATTTGTAAAATTTACCAATGGTATATCAACAGAGTGACATGTAGTAAGTAGAACATCCTTAGAGAGCAAAGCTTAGCATTGGACCCCTGCTAATGAACATGGTCCCATCTTTTCATTTATGTGTGTCTTTTTTTATTCCTTTCATCACTCTTTTATTATAACTTTATATTCACAATTTTCAACCATTTCCTTTTTTGAGACAGTATCCTACTCTGTTCCTCAGGCTATCCCAAAACTCACTGCGTAGCCCAGGGAGGCTCTGAATTCATGGTTTTTCTCATGTTTCAGCCTCCTAAGAGCTAGGATTATGCACATGCACTACCATTCCTAGATTATTGATTGTTTTGCTTCAACAATAGCTTGTCTTATTTTGAGAATTTCCTATTTGTGTGTATACAATGGAGCATGAACATGGCTACCTTTGTTTCTTACATCCCACAAGCCCTCTCAGCATGGTCCCTTCCAAAAATCATTTTCCCTCTCTTTATTCATTTTTTGAGACCTGGTCTCACTATGGAGCTCTGGCTGCCCTGTAACTTACTGTGTAGATCAGCATGGCCTGAATGCTTCACTCCATTTCTCAGGAACTTAAAAGCACACAGTGCACCAGGAGTCACAGACTTTAACCTCAAAAGCTTATGTATGTGCCCTAAGTTGACAAGGTCAACTCCATGATTATTTGCACTTGTATTAGCTATTTTTTATTCTATGTCTGGTGAATCATACATCTCTATTCACCAAGCTTTCTTTGTTTACAACATTTTTTTCTTGAATCTTCCATTCATGTCATTTGTAATTGTTCATTATTCTGGGCAGATACAACTCCCAGTAGCTCCTCACTAGGCTCCTCATCAGAGATAACTCTCCATGATTAGTTTATGCTTTTAAGAATTTCTGCCAGTTCATTTTTTTTGGGGTGGTGGAAGAAACAGGAAGGTGTGGTTTTAGTCATCTTTTTGGTTATTTATTTATTTATTTGACAATTTATTTATTTACTTGTTTATTTTGTGCTACATTAGAGGTTGCTAGGTATGCCCTACTGGCTCAAACTATAATCTCATTTCCCCCAAGTAGCCACACTATGCTAGACCTGTCAATCTGAAGAGTAACAAATCATGCACTAATTATTTTGACATCCATGAAGAACTGTGGTGCTGGGCATGGGCATTCATTATTTTCTTCTCTAGATGGGAAATGAGCAAGTTAAGGGTGTTCCACCTACTTGCTCTGCATTTCAGGAGAAGGAAGATAATGACACTGATATTTTCAAGTGCAACCTCAGATTTCTCTAAGGTAAACTAGTTGGTATGAGAGCCTTCTGAGAACAAAAATTATTTGTGCAGAAACTAGGTTTTGGGAGTCCTTTCAGAAATGTAGAGTCCTGGAAATATGCCTCAGCCCCTTCTTTTCCTTGGTTGAAACTAAGGACTTCTTCCTAATCTTGTGGTACCATTGTAGAGAATGAATCTCTAATAAAAAGGTGTTCTTGCATCACTGTTGGCTTGGTGAGTATGGTGATGTGTTGACCTATTTTCTTGGGAACTTTTAGTGAGTCAATGGTGTATCCGAAGTGAGTTTCTCTGTGAACATTTGCTGAAACAGTATGCTTGTGGGAGACTTGAGGTCCAGAGCTTACAGGCAAGATAGCTCACAGGGTCTTATGGCAAGGTAGGGGTAGGAAAGGAGAATCCCAGGAGCTCACAGGCTAGAGAGATTTATGTGTGCAACACCATGAAACAGAGGAACCCTTCCTCAAACAGTGTGGAAAAAGAGGATCAGCACACACACACACACACACACACACACACACACACACACACACACATTCACACACAGGCGCGCATGCACACACACATGTGTATGTTTACGCATACACAAACAAACATCCTCACACACACTCAAACTTCCTAATGATTTAACAACTTATTTTAGAATTGATAGCAAGTCAGCTTTGAGTATACTACAATTTATTTCATTATTAATAATATTTAGCTTATCACATCCCTCACAAATTGCATTTTCTCGTTTTATTCAGTAATATAGTTATATAGTTGTTAGTTTTCATGCTTTTCCTCTTTTAAATTACATGCTTGATGTTAAAGTGATTGACATGCCACCATTACAATATTCAGGATTCTGTTTTTTCCTATTTATCATCATCAGAGATCTTTCTATTTTTAATTATTTTATACTAATATCTACCATGGAGTATGGTCCTAGACATTTCCTATAAAGCATGTCTAGTGACTATGAACACATTTAGATTTCCTTATCTAAACCCTTTGATTCTTTGTTTTTGATAAGTTGATTTTGCCAGTGTATTTGTTTGAGATTCTTCTATCACTTTGAGTGTTCTTTATATTCTATTCTAGCATTTTAGCATATCTACTGAGAAATTTTCTGATGATCTTAAGCAAGTTCCTTTGCATCTATCAGTCACTCTTCTTGTGTCTTTTGAAAGTTTGATTACAATGTCTTTGGATTCATTCAAGTTGAACTCCCTTGAACTTTTTGAATTTAGGTATCTATTTCTACTTCAGCTTTGGAAATATATCGGTTATTGTTTCATCCAATAATCTCTCCTCTATTTTCCCTCTGCCTATCTCTTTCTGGAACCATCCTACAGTGATCATATTGATCTACTTGATTCTGATTTAAGGTTCCTTTTGGTTTTCTTCAATTTTCTTTATTCCTTTTTTCTGCTTTTTAAACTAATAGTTTCAAATAACTTGCTTTCGCTGATTCTTTTATTGACTAAATAAAGACAGCTATTGAAATGCCTTGTGGCATTATCAATTCAGTTACAGTATTTTTCATCTGCAGAATGTCCCTTTACACCTGTCTTATGGTCTCTGACTCATTGTTGATATTCTTATTCTATTCCAGTGGTTCTCAATCTCCCTAACATTGTGACCCCTTAATGTTGTGGTAACCCAACCATAAGATTATTTCATTGCTACTTCATAACTGCAATTTTGCTACTGCTACTGTTATGAATCATCATGTAAATATCTGATATGAAAGATATCTGATATGTGATCCACATGTCATGACCCACGGGATGAGAAACACTGCTCTATACTGTCTCTTTTGTTACTTTTTCTGTATTGTGTAGTTTATTGTACTTCATTCCTTTAGTTGACTATTTCCAATTTTTATTAGGAGCTTTATAAGTATTTGTCCCTTTAAGGGTTGAATTATTGAAACACGTTTTATTCTTATAATTGGTCCACATTTCTCTAGTTATTTTTATCATAAAAATAAATTTAAAATATAAATAAATAAAAATAACTGTAACGTTTTTTTGTTATATTTATTCAAGTGAGAAAAACAAGCCACTTCTCCAAGGACATGTAGTGAAAGACTTCACTTTGCTGTCCAAGCCAAGGACTCTGTGACTTTTGATGATCTCTGTGAATAATCATCTGTTGTAAGATGCGTGTGTGTGTGTGTGTGTGTGTGTGTGTGTGTGTGTGTGTGGCTTCCCAGTGACAAATGTTTATGAGTGTCTTTTTCATAGTTGCAATCT
Source organism: Ondatra zibethicus (assembly GCA_004026605.1). Taxonomy (NCBI): domain Eukaryota; kingdom Metazoa; phylum Chordata; class Mammalia; order Rodentia; family Cricetidae; genus Ondatra; species Ondatra zibethicus. The sequence continues at coordinate 12,745 of PVIU01009328.1, forward strand.
GCTGTTCCTTCTTGAAGAATTGTAGCTTCTCTGTTAGCACAACATACCATAGAGCTGTCCCAAGTATGCTGGTAGGGAATATATCCTGAGTCCAGTGAGACAGGAATGGGTCCCTTGGGCAGCCTCTTGATTTCTAGTCCACAGAAAATGGGCTGTACAAGTACTCTTCTCCTGCTCACCTGAGGCATAAACTTCAGACTGGTGTTTTCTCCTGGTTGTAGCAATTCACAGTGGCTTAAGAAGAAGGCTGTTCTGAGTAAATGCTACAGTGTCCCTTCTCCTCCTCCTCCTTCTCCTCCTCCTCCTTCTCCTCCTCCTCCTCCCCTCCTCCTCCTAAGTACATTTGATTTTACATTTTCATGTATATGTGTGGACACCTGCATAGGCTAGAAGAATTTAGAAAAATTTCAATATATTTTTTATTCAATCCTCTGGAGCTGAACTATAGGCAGTAGAAAGCTGCCTGACAAGGGAGCTGGGAACTGAACTTAGCTCTTCTGCAAAAGCAGGAAGTACTGTTAACCACTAAGCTGTCTTTCCAGCTTTTCTACAATTCTCCTTAGTCACTTCAATGTGATCTTTAGGGTTTGAATTTATTTCTGAAGTTCTCAAAGGACTTTTCTGGTCATAGAGAAAAGTGAAATTATTATGTACGAAAATGAATTCTATTTTGCTGACATAATTTCTTTAAAACATTAGACTTTTAACTATTTATTTTTACAGAACATTACATTCTCATTTGTAATGCATAAGAAATGTTTAGAGAACAACTTATAATTACTCTTTGTTTTAGTATTTTCCCTTCAATGTTTTTTCTATGAATCTTAAACTTTGCTATCTTCCAATGTAAATAAGCTTTACTTAACATCATATCCAATGCATTCTCCATAAAACAATAAACTATTCATAGAATCACTTGAACTTTTGTGATACTTGGATCTATGAATATTTCATAGTTTATTTGAGCATTTCCTAATCTTGAACCATTTTAACATTTTCCTTTTCTGCTAGTGTCACTGAAAACAGTAAGCATCATTGATTATGGATCTTTAGGTCAACTTGGACATAATTTAGCCAAGTGGCTAAAGGCACAGAGTTTAAGGAAAATTGTTTGGTGCCAGATGGATGGCTTTGGACAGTTTTCTTCATGTCCTATATCTAGTTTCTTTCCTATCAAATATGGTTATAGATTTTAAAATTCATGATATATGAGCTGTTTTAGGTTTGTAAAAACTGTTTGCTGCTATGTTTCCAGAGATGTTTTCAGGCTATGAATTTAGAAGTTAGTTTACTTAATTATGACTATTGAATTATACTCATAGTACAATGTATACCTTGCAGAGGTTCACCTTACTGTGTGTGTGTCTTTCTCTCTGTCTGATTCCCACCCCCGTTTGTGTAAGCATGCTCCTGTGTATAGACATAGCACTATATGTGCATGTGTGTATAGAGAGATTAGAGGAAAATTTTAGGAACATCATATACTGTGTATATTATTTATTTATTTAAAACAATCTTTTCTCATTTTACATACCAATCCCAGTCTCCTCTCCTTCCCCTCTTCTGACTCCCCAAAACTTCTACCTACCCACACCCTTCCATTCCTCAGAGAGGGTAAGTTTCCCATGGGGAGTCAGTAAAGTCTGGCACATAACTTTGAGTCAAGACAAAGGCCCTCCCCCTTAAATCTAGGCTAAACAAGGTATCTCTGCAAAGAGAATCGGCTTCAAAAAGTTAGTTCAAACACTGGGATAATTCCTGGTCCCAATGCCAATGGCCCCACAGACTGTCCCAGCTACACAACTGTCAACCACATTCAGAGGTCCAAGTCTGGGTCTATGCAGGTTTCCCCGCTGTCAGTCGAGAGTCACTGAGCTCCTACTAGCTCAGATGTTTATATTGTGTATTTCATGTCAAGAAAAGGTATCTCACTGGCTTGTGAGCTTGCCAATTAGGCCAGATTGACAGGACAGTAAGCCTTGGGGATCTACTTTTCTCCACTGCATTTTCTTTTAGATTCTAAATATATGAATGCCACAATGTACTTTTTGTGTTGTGATTCTTGGAATTGAACTCATGTCCTTATCCCTGTAAATCAAGTATTCAACTTATTGAGCCATCTCTCTATCCCCCCATTTTTGGGGGCATTTATGATTCTTAAAATGTTAGGCTTTAAAGGTAGAAGAGATATTGAAGTATTTCTTAAGTTTTGATTGGCCAGAGCCAGCTGTAGTAAATGGTCAAGGTTTGGGTTGGGGAGAATAGTATATGTTCATTTTTATCAATCCCAGCCATTCAAACAGGAGTAGCTCTTGTTAAGCCTCTATGGGAGGACCCAGCAAGGCTGTACAGCTGAAGAGAAAAGCCCACGGATTATTTTCCACCCATAACCTGTAAGCCTTACAATTGCAGTTTTTGCTTGAGAATTGGTTTACTTTCTCTTGTCAGTATTTTTAATACACAGATTAAAAACTAAAATCTCTTTTTGTGTGTCTGTGATATTTGAGAAATGGACAGGCAGTGTGAGGACAAAGTTCAGGAAGAAAGGATATGCCTGCTTTCTTTAAATTAAGGTTAATTTAACTTAGTGTGATTTCATATAAAATTACTACTTCTCTGTAGAACTGAGGCCTCATGTCTCCATTCCAGTGAAGACTGGTAATGTGTTGTTAAGAGTAATGCACAAGAAACAGGTTTGCACCAAAGTAACCCTGTGGATAATGGTAAATAATTCTTTCTCAAATAAGACTTTACAGAGCTACAAACGATAAGTAAAGTTGAGAAAGTCAGGCTCTAAAGAAGGAATTAGGGTTGAGAAGGTGGATCAGCGGGAAATATTACTTATTGCTCAAGTGTGGGTGCATGAGTTCAAATCCCAAGCACCCACACAAAAGCCCAGCAATGTCTAAATCCAGTGCTGTGGGGGCTGGGACAAGATGATCATTGGGCTTGTTGGCCACTAGCTAGCTACCAAATTCACTGAGAGATCTTGCCTCAAAATAGCATGGTTGAGAGTAAGAAACAGAAAACCTGGCGTCCTTCTCTATCCTCTGCATGACCACATGTGAACCGCTATCATCACACACGTGTGCTCATACACCACCCTGACACACTCACACACTCATATACACAAATACATACATTTTCAAATAATTTATTAAAAATTAAAAAATGAAATAAAGAATTAAAGCCACCAATAAGTTCCACTGAGGCATTAGCAAGGGTATGTATTTTGGATGCTAACATTATCTTAGATGCTAGGTATATGCAGGTAAGAGAACAAAATCACATAAAACCCAGTTTCCTTTGCTTTCTCTCATTTTTTATGATCTAGGGAAAGTTCTGAGTATTTGTTCATCTGTAGATCCTTCACCAAGTTTCTGGTGATGGGCTTTGTAATACTGGGCAGCAAGCTTACCATTCCAGAGAAAAGCAAAGTATATTGCTAGTGGAGAAGGAAGACAAGATAGAACTAACTTTTAGCTTAACATATGATGAAGGCGACATCATATCCTTCTGTATCTTCTGTAATCTTCCTTTTTCATTTGATCATAATACAGAATTCCAAGAAGAAAAAAAATTCTACATTTAAGATCAGCATAACAAAGCTGATGTAATGAATTGATCATTGACTGAGGGATGTTAGGTGTGATACAATCTGGAAAATCAGTATAGATTCTATACATCAGGAAGGTGATCTTGAAACTGGGCTGTGCCATAATCCAGATGAGACAAACAATATCTTGTCATTGTAGTGAAAACATCTATTCATTTACTCTTCAAAACAAGGCCTGATATTTACACATGCTTTCCCTACTATTTAATATCTTACTTGTTGATACCAATAAAGCAAATTTTATCCTACTTAATAATCCAGAATTCATTTATTGTGTATACTCATGGAGGACAGCAAGTGTCTTATGCACCTGGCATCTGTCTTTCCATCCCTGCATTAACTGAGCTCAACTTTGCTTAGTTTCTGAGATGAAAGGGATTGGGCTCATTTGGGGTGGTGTGGCCACAGACCCTGGCCTTCACTCCCAAACTCTTTCTCATCCCATGTCTGACTTCTGATTTGGTTCCATTTCCAACTCTCTTGTTTCACACCATGATGTATGAAAATTTCAGAAATAAATAAGTTAGCTTTAAAAATAACTTTAAAACATTGCTGTTTGTTAGGTTTTAGTGAGTATTAGAAGACTCCTTAAAATATTATAGTAGATTGAAAATTCAATCCAATTAAATTTTCAAAGATGGCTTAGAAAATCTGTAGAAGTAACTATTTACCTTGGAGAATTTTACTTCCTACTAGAATGTTCCTGTTAACTGTTAATGATCCAATTTACTGAAAAGAGAAAGCAAGCATTACAACAAAGAAGTAGACAGTAAGTCCACTGATGATAGATGAATATGAGCTAAATTATGTATTATTAGCATTTTAAAGTATAACATCAATGTGACCTCTTATTTTCATTTACTGTTAATGAAATGAGAAACCATGTTCGTCATGGTTAATGGACTTAGTGCACACAATTACTTATTCTACAATAAGCACCTGAAGATACATAGAAAAGCAGACAGGGAAGGAAGGGAGAAAGAGAGGGTGGAAAGTATGGAGGGAGGAAATGAAGAAACAAGATGATGAGCATAAGGATAATCCAAGAGGAATGAAAACCGGGTAAGGACTTTGACACCTAGTGTGATATCTGACTGTGTCCCATAATTTGCAACCCTCAAACTTAATTAGTTCTACAGAGTCACAGAGTACTGCCTCATCTATTAACCTAAGTTCAGGAGGAAGCATTGCCTGGCTGTACTTGAGGATCCTGATAATATTTCTAATTCTCAGGAAACATGGCTAGAAAATGTATATCATACAAGGAGCTCAAGTCCACCCTCACTTCTCCCTGTACTTATAAAGTTGAGGTTTTCTCTATCAACATGGCACAAGGACATCACGAGGCTCAATTTCCACAATGAATTGGGCACCGTTCTGAAATCTTACATCATTCTTATAAAGCTAACAGAATATCATGTGAAACTAGAAAGGTAAATAGTTTGGGAATCAGATTCACGCATCCTGTACAGTGGCATCTTCACAGAGCAAGTGATGCAGAGAAGAGGAATCCCTGAGGATGAAATTAGAAGTCTAAGGAACTCAAGGACCCTAATGGAGTTTTTCCAACATATGAAAAAAATAGAGCCACACCTTACCTCTACAGATAAGAAAGGTATCTTAGGTAAATCTGGGGCAATGATGCCAATGACTGACCTTCATAAGCATGAGTACCTGAGCTCAATCCCTATAACCTACATAAAAAAGCAGGTGTGGTGGCACATTTGTAACCCTAGCTTTGGGGATGTGAGACAAGCTGATTCATGGGGCTTTATGACCAGCCAGCCTAGTCGAATAAGTAAGTTCCAAGCAGGACAGTGACTCTGTTTCAAAGCAAGTGAATAATGGCCCTGAGAATGAGGCCCGAGATTGAATTCTGTTTTCCAGATGAATATATATGAATGCGCATATGCACACACATATACAAACACACATACACACGCACACATGGACAGACACATATGCACACACATACAGAATACTGTAGTGTGAATTCTATTTGGTTTTAATAATAAAAACCTGGAGTCAGATATTAGGGGGTGAAAGCTGAAAGATCAAAGAAGCAGAGCAGCCAGTCACTTTTTCTTACTTTTATGAAATCCTCAAAAATGAGGGGGCAAGATGCTGCTTCTATGAATCCTCAGATTGAATGCCATCTCTAGAAAACTTCAGTGAGCTCCTCTCTCTTACTGCCTTATATTTTTCTCTCTGCCCAGCCATATCCCTTCCTCTCTCCACTCCCCTAGTGTTGGGATAAAAGGCCTGTGACTCCTAAGTACTGGGATTAAAGGTGTGAGCCACCACCGCCTGGGTCTGCTTCTTTTTGATACTGGATCAGTTTAGTGTAGTCCAGGGTGGCCATGATATCAAAGAGATCTGTCTCCCTCTTCCTCCTGAGTGCTAGGATTAAAGGTGTGCGCCACCACTGCCTGGAATCTTTGGGTAACTAATGGCTCACTTCATACTCTGATGTCAAGCAAGATTTATTTGTTATAGCACAAACAAAATGTCACCACATTTCCCTTTTGTCTAAATTAAAAAGGTTATAATTAGTATAAGAAAAACTATAAGTATAGTACCTATATATAATATATACAGGCAATAAATATATCAAAAATATCTAGTCCATTTGCATTTGATAAAGTCAGAGAAAATACTCGATTATCTATCCGAAATTAGTGAGTCCAAAGTCTTGTACCTAATTCACTTTCTAGTCTAACTTGCAATGCCAAAGCTATCTTTTAATGTCTCTCAACTTTATACACTTTACACTGTTTCAGTGAATTTCTTTTCTGAATCTGGCAACAAGGGAAAGTATTGATGTAGGAGGTCCTTCTGACTATATGTTGCTTTCATTCGTTGAATAAAGAAACTGCCTTGGCCTTTTGATAGGGCAGAACTTAGATAGGTGGAGTAGACTGAACTGGATGCTGGGAAGAAGGGCAGTGTGGCAGACGCCATGTAGCTCCTGCCTGAGACAAATGCTGGTTATAATCTTTTCCAGTAAGCCACGACCTCATAGTGAACACAGGATTAATAGAAATGAGTTAGATAAAGATGTGAGAGTTAGCCAAAAGGAGGCTAGAGCTAATGGCCAGACAGTAATTCAATTAATACAGTTTCCGTGTGATTATTTCGGGGCTTAAGCTAGCCGGGCGGTGGGACACAGCCCATTTCTCCTACAACAAAGTATAACTATAAAGTTTTCAACTACATCAGAGATTCAAGAAGGAAATACTATTAACTGAGTAAGCAGGAAGTACAAGCAAACAATTTCCAAAAAAAGTGAGAAATGACAGAAACAGTTGGCTGCCTCGACAGTCATCCAAGGTTCCTCTGCAGTGTTTTGGCATTCATATTCAGCCTAATGGCTTAGACTCTTCAACAGACTTTTTTATGGAGCAGGATTTTTGAAGGACTGCCCCACCTTGTCTTGGCAAGATTTGGAAATCACTCTCTTTTGTGTCCTGATTGTCCAATTTGGATGACATACTGTCAGCAGTTGAAGCAAGGGCCTTTCTCACCAAGTGTCTACTTTTGCCACACAGCAAATAAACTCCACATGGACTTTCTTTGATGACCATCCTCTTCTCTGAAGTAGATTGCTGCTGCCAAGAGCAGACATGTCTCATTGTCATAGAAAAAGAATCTATGTATTTTTCCTTTGGTTTTTTGAGACAGGGTTTCTCTGCAGCTTTGGAGCCTGTCTAGCTCTTGTAGACCAGCTTGGCCTTGAATTCACAGAGATCCATTTGCTTCTGCCTCCCAAGTGCTAGGATTAAAGGTTTGCATCACTGCTGCCCAGATGAACCTATGGTATTAAAACATCTTAAATGCAATATTCTGTATATCTCTGAAGTGCTTGAAGATGACCTGTCTACCTAAAATATGTCTGACCTTGAAAACATACCTAATTTGACTACAAGTTCAATTGTAATAGGTGACTAATTACTAGCCTGCATTTCCTTATTATTCTAAATGGTTGGTAATAATAACTTTTAAGGACTAGAAATCTGTGTTACATTGTTAATGAGCTGTTAGGTACAATACCTAGAGCAAGGTTAGAAATCTATGTACAGTATGTTCTAACAAAAATAATCTTAAAATTGTATCAATGTACAAAAATACATATCAATGTAAAATATTAAAAATTAGTACTTTTTGGTTTAAAAGGAGATTCAATAATCCACCTGTTAATCCTATTTCTATTTCTCACCTTTTTCATTCCAGAGTAGATTCAATAATCTACCTTTTACCCTATCATATCTGTATCCCCATTTTTTTCCTTTCAAAAAAAGAACCCTGAATCTAATATCCACTGTTTAGCTTTCTGCTGATCATTACCAATAACAACTTGTAACCAATCTTCCTAAACAATGACAAATATCCATAACCCATTAAATGACAAGAAAATAAACAGCCCCCGTACTTCTTGGAAATATGGATATCCTGTTCTTAAATTTACTTCCTGCTGTCTGGGGTGATGGCATCTTTAGGGGATCCTGAAAAGAAAAATTTAGGTTAATTGTGAAGTCCTGAGAGAGATAGTTGTATCATTTGTTATCTATCTCTGTGTAATGGAAAAGTATAGAACTTGTCTCAAGTCCTGGTTAGAGTAGTCTGGGAGGTTGGGTCATCTCAGATCTTTAAATTCCTGAATATAGTAACTGTTTTTATTTTCTTGGTGTTTTCCAGAGGTTCGAAGAAAAATTGGGAAGTTAAGTGTTGTAATTGTGATAAATAAGATCTCCTAAAAGGGATTATAAATGAGCATTCCTAGAAACAATGTTTTTTAAGCAAATTCCTAACAGAATGGCCCTCCTATCTGGATTATGCAGAAGGTGTGGCAAGGGAAAGCTAATGAATGTAGATCAACACAGAAAAGTCAAGGCAACCCTTTACCATCAGGAAGTGTCTTGACGGGCCTCTCATAGGTTGCCATGTAAAACTCAGTTCAGTTTTTACCTCTTCTTGTGGAGTAATTAAAGAACCTAATGCTTATTGTAAAAATAAACAAACAAACAAATAAACAGACACTGCTCCAACAGCTATAGAAGAGAGAACAAAACTTGTGGAGGAAATTTACTTTTGCATTGAGAATTAGCATTTTCAAAAGGCAGATATTCAATTATTATTTATCTAGCTTCTGAATTTGGTATCATTCTATTTACTGCTGAAGCCAATCTTTGTAAGAAATTAGTGAAGTTTTCTTCTGTGTCCTGTATGACTTTAGTAAATGACTTCATTTTCTTTTCTACTTCTCCAATTCTGTTCCAATCATTCAAATCTTCTGTGTGTCACAAAGCCAGAGTATGACCATCAGATAGAGACTGTCTTTCTACATTAGCTTAATCTCCTTCTCCAGGAAGTTGGTCTTGGAAGATTTCCATATGTCTAGCCCCACTTTGTTGTTCAATGATCTTAGCCTCACCTTTCCACCAAGTCCTCCATTGTCATTGAGGACTGGGATCCAAGTCTGCTGTAACCAAGTCTCTCTAGTCTTAAGGGACAATCCTATTACAAGTTGACCACAAGTTTAACATCTACTTCACAAAAGGTGAATGCATGCCATATGAGACTATTGTTTCCTTGACTCTCCTTAAATCTAACTTTTCCCTAGGATCCAGTGAGTACTTTAACAGTCTTATGGATATCTGTCATTCAGCAGTTCATGTTAGGTGACTAAATATATTGAAGATGGTTGTTTGAAAACCTTAGGCTGTTCCTCTCTGACCTTATAATGCAATGCTGAAATTGGTCCTCCTTTAAAATTCTCTGTCTGGATATAAATATCTCTCTGATCTGTTTTAATAAGTTTTACTAAAGCCTTTATCTTGACACTCATATTAGCCAACATTTTAGAGATAAATCAAGAATTATCAAGATAATAATTAACATTATCAATTATCAAACATTGTAAATCTCATCTAAGTTGGTTATCCCTTCATTTAACTGATTTAATTGTTTCAGCTTTCAATCACTCATAGAGACCTAACTCTCTCCATAATAATTGTGTTTCCCATTTTTTATCATGGGAAAAAAACTCTCTGTCTCTGTCTCTCTCTCTCTTTCTCTCTCTAACTTATTATTCCCTTAAGAATTCCCGGTTGTCTCATCAAATCTGCTGAGGATGGTGATGAAGATGCGAGGCTGACTGATGCTGCATAAAACAGTAGAAGCCTGAGTTGTTTCAAAACAGCTACCTAGTCTGGCAGCAGCTAGGGAAAGCCCACTAGGAGAGAAGGAAGTAAAGTCTAGCCTGCAGGGTGGTGACTCTAGCCGAGTGTAGCTCTGGCCTATGCCAGTGTCTGCAAAGCCACAGGCAAGTGGCTTTTTCATGAATTTGTGCCCTAAAAATTGGATTGGGAATATCATAACCATTTTATAATAAAAATACTTAATGTGCTCTATGATACAGTAGAAGGATAAGAAATTATAAAGCAATTAAAGCACAGTGTGATAAAGTACTTGGGAAGAAACACATGCAAGTGATACGAAAATTTAAAATGTAACCATTCAAACTTAAAAATTCTTTCATAGATGCATTAAACATTAGAGAACAATAATAAATTTATACAAGTTTGAAGAAATTTCTCTGAATCAACCCTAACTTGGAATTTCCCTTCCCAATAAATCTTTTGAGTAAGGTTTGTTGTGCGGTGTGACAGTTTCATCAGAGTGGAGTCCAGCTGTAACAAGTTTCACTAGCACTGGGGTGGAGCACACCTGGAACACATTCCCTGGGGAAGCTTAGTCATAGCAAAGCAGAGTTGTTACACTTCCGGGGACCTGAGCAGTGCTGTAAACCTTCTCCAGAGCCAAGTAGAGCTGTAGTAACTGGGGAAAACTGCCCCTGCCAGAGCAGAGATCTTACACTTGAATTGGGGGAACCTAACCCTACAGCAAAGCTATAAGTTGCAACACTCACAGTGATTTTGTGGTATTCCTTGGCTCTGACTGCCAGGATACTTTTCCATCTGAGCCACAAGGCTTTCATAAACAGTTCCTAGCAACCAGTTCTCCACATTTTGTGTCTATGAATAGTAATATTTGAGGAACAAAACCAAATTGCTAATGGTACAGATATATGTGCTACTGATGTTGACTGGGTAGCATGGCATTGCACTGAGGATTTTCTCATTGGTACTTACTGGCATATGGATCTGCATAATTCTTTCTATGTAGCATCTCTGATTCAAAGTGATATGAGTTTCACAAAATGAATTTGAATGTGTTGATGGCTCTATGAATTTTTGGAAGAATTTGAAAAGGACTACAATTATATTAGTTATAATTATGGATGTTATGTTTGGATGTCTCTGTGTGGGTTTATGAATATGTGTGCAGTGCCTGTGGAGTACAGCAGAGGGAGAAAATCCCCAGAGCTGGAGGTTCAGGTGTTGTGAACCATTTGACCTGGATGCTGAGAAATGAACTCAGGTCCTCCAAGAGAACTACATATGCTCTTAACTGTTGACAGTAAAATAAAACTCAGTGTTAGCACCTGGGCAAGAATGATTCCTGGAGTGTATTTGAAGTCATAAACAGAATATTGCAAGAAGGGAGATCCAGTGAAAACAGGAAATTAGCCAAAGACATTTAGGAGAAAAAATGTAAGAATTAATGTTTATGAAACGCAAATGAAACTCCTAAAGTTTATTCTATACATAAACAAAACTTTTAGGAAATCGCAGGGAATGGCAGGAGCTAATATTTACAACTTCTATATAACTAGTAAGTCATTACTGGTATTTCAAGAAGTTGGAAAATTCTTACTGACATTCAAATTAAGCTTTCAATACATAGAGACAAGTATACAAAGAGTCAGAATAGAGATAACATTTTAACCTTATAATATAAACTTTATAAACACAAAGGGAAAATAAATAGAGGGAAGTATTTTCACTGAGAAAAAAATGCCCTTTATAGTTTTATTCTTGCATGTGTGGGCAAGTTAGAGAGGAAAATTCTGTAGGAGAACAGGAATCTAGAGAAAATTGTAAGTTTGCTTTTTGACCCTTCATTGAGCAGCTCAACATTGATCAGTCTGCAGTATTTGCCTATACAAACTCCTATATAGCTAAGCTTTTCCTGGAGAAAGGAAAACAAAGTCCGAGCAGTTCTCAGCTTTGAGGGCACCAGGATCATCTAACAGGTACAGAAACTGCTGTCTCTATGCATCGTTCCTCTCATCACATGCAGGGGTAAGAACAATCAGCATAGGGGCTCTTAGAAGTGGGCAGCCCCTCTGATATAAACAGTAGGCACTGCAAAACTGACAACACAATGATCTATTATTAATGAAGTAAGCATCTTTGTACACAAAGTAGGATATTTCCCATATCGAGTATGAAGATGCAACAATTAGAAGCAATCATTTGGTCATGCGGGGTAGACTCATCAACTATCATATCTAATGATGCTAGTAGTACAACCTCCTAATTTTATTGTTTTCAATAACTTTTATGTTTTTGGCCTGTTTATCTGTGTCTTGGCTACAATCAACTCCTTATGTGTCTTCAGGACTGCTTTACAAATTCCTCATACTCTTCAAAGTTCCAGTTTACATGAAAGTTCCAAGAAGCCAGTGCTGACATATGTGCACTTAGAAAGCTTTGGTTGTGTTACTGTCAGTGACATTCTGTGATGACTAAACTTGACTGTTGATTTGTTTGGGTCTGAAATTAATTTAAAAGCTTGCCTCTGTGAAAGTCTATAAGGACATTTCCAGGAAGACGCAATTGAGCAGAAAACCATCTTTCTCAGAGTTGGCAATGCCATCTTATAGTGGACCATAAAAGGAGAGGGCCAAGCAAGAAGCCTGCTGCTTGTCTGCCTTTGTTTCCTACTGGTGAGTGAGTCTACACTCTTGTTGCTGCTCCATCCTTTGCTAGCATCAGATTGGGACTGCTGAGGCATCAAGTTCTGTACACTGTACAGCTACCAGATGCTGAACTTCTCTAGCATGCAGATAGCCATTGTTGGAGTATTCACTCCCGATCATTAAAGCCAATTTAAGAAATTACAATTTAATATATATACATGTATATATAATATTGTATGTATTATATGCATACTTTAAACTTAGAATTTAAAATGTCAAAACCTATAAAATAGGAATTCCATGCAGTGAGGAAAACTGTGTAATGGAGGAAACATTTTAAACACACAACCACAAATAATTTCATAACTGTGTAAAATGAAAGCTTATTTGATGAGGATTATAGAAAACTACTCAGATAAGCAGGAAGTATTATTTACAACTATAATATTGAACTCTTTTTGACAAGGTTTCATGTAGCTATGTGTGGCCTAGAATTTACTGTGGAGTCAAGGATGTCCTTGAGTTTCTGATTTGCCTATCTCCACATCCTGATGGCTGGGATAAAGGCCTGGCCCCATTACGCCTGGCTTATGCAAAGCTGAGGATCAAGCACAGGACTCCCTGTATGCCAAGCAAACATTCTGCCAACTGAGCTACATACTCAGTGTGTATATTTAAATGTCCATAGATCAATTCTAATATAGCCCATGGATGAAATCGACCTGTGTGCATGGGATGCAGCTTTGGCTGAACTTAACTTTAGGGCACCAGAAACACTGGAAAGACATTTCCAAAGAGTTAGAAAAAGACTTTTTGTCTTCAATTTCATATCATAATGAATTCTTGTTTAAAATGAAATTATTTTATAGTATTTGAAGAAGGTTTGCCAGTTTTATTGTTTAATAATTTGTACTTTAACAGTTCAAGAAAGGGATTGGTCTAAGATAAGAGAAAAAATAATGTAAGAAAAAACACAATACATTTGTATTGAGAAAATAAGTACATCCATAAAATTGTATATACATTATTTTTAATAAAAATGATTTCAGGGTGTGTGCTTATGTGTATATTCAGATATCAGCCTGAGCGTCTAAATGTACACAGTATGGCGCTTTCAGCTTCAGAGATGTTATAGGTGTGGGATCATTTAGAGATTCTCTAGCCTGACTCAAGTTCTGATTAGTAAAATAGAGGCATTTTATAAAATAACTGGCCAGGACCAAACCCGAGAGTATTATCTACGTAAGGCGCTGGATATAGTTAGTCCAAAGAGTATAAAGGGAAAACCCACAAAGTTATAATTTGGGGGCCAGGGTTAAATTAGTTTATATCCTGTCTCAATAATAACAAGACTTGATTTTGTAAGAGACATCTAGCAGGCACCCCATCCATCCAAGCAAACAAGCATTCCATCCAAGAGTAAAACTTAGCCATTAGCCTGTTTAATCTTGTGGCCTTGAAGGAATAGCTGAGGCAGTGAAACATTTTACAACAATCAGCAGTATTCAAGACTAGCTGAGCATGAGAGAGGCAGAAGCTGGCAGAGCTCTGGGAGTTCAAGGCTGTGTAACAGCCCTGGCTGTACTGGAACTTGCTCTGTAGACCAGGTTGGCCTCAAACTCACAGAGATTCATCTCAAAGGTGTGTACACCCAGGACAGGGACCATTTTCAGTCAACCACCACAATACCCATGCTCCAGCAACCATTAACCACCAGCAGTGGCTCAGGGATGGGTGGGGCATTCCTTGTCCATGATGCAATGTGGAGGGCCTGTCTTCTGCAGATAACCATAGCTGCAGTGGGATCACGAGGGCAGTGGCTAGGTCACATCCAGAATACACCTCTTTCCTGCACATGCATGTATTCTTTTCTCTTGCATTCTTTCTGTTCCCTTTTGGAAATGTTCCCTAAGCCTTAAAGGGAGTAAGATATCTTACTCATCTAGGGTTGGGCCTCCACCACCCCTTATTCTCAGCACTTGGTCCAGTTACAGTTTCTGTACTAACCACTGCCTTTGCAGAAAGAGGCTGATCTGAGGTAGGCAGGGTGCAGAATTAATGTTACTCAGTACAGTGGAGAATGGGCTTCTCTTGATGCTCGCTGACCACCTGCATTGCTTTTCTTGGGATAGCCTTACTGTAGCACTGGCCATCTTATTTATTCACCGGATGGAGCGTGTTCTTTTTACCCATCTGTAGGCGCTTCTTGTATGTTGAATCTAAGGACCCTTCATTTGTCAATATTAACTGCAAATATTGACTTTTAGTTTTTCATGTGCCCTTTAATTTACTTTAATATTCCTACAGAAAGAATCTCTCCAAATGTTTATAGAGTCATATCTGTTCATTTTTTCCTTTGCAGTTACCACTATTTGCAGCATTGCTTCAAAGTGACTTTTGGGTGGCCCCTTCTGTTATTTAGAAGCCAAAGTTTTCTTAGAATGAGAGAAGTTGAATTTTAATATTTCTGATATTATTATCTCAATATCTCTGCTCCCCAGTGCCTCTTTGCTTTTCATTATAGCACACTATGTGAAAGCTGAGCTTGCAGGTTTACATGTGGCCTGGGATTTTAACTTTTGAAATACATCCTTTCTACTCTGCAAGAGCTAGGAAGACATTTGTCAATATCTAGAACAAACAGACCACAATGTAAAATAAACTTCAGTGTCTTTGGGTTGTGAGGGTTATGGGAAGAAGTTAGTCTTAATTAGTGTTCTCCAAAAGTCAGGAGGGTAAGCAAGCCAGGGAAGGGGAAGTGGATCTTCAGAGATCAAATAGGATATCCGGTTTCAGGTTCTCTGATCAAGGGACAAGAAAATATGAAAACATAGCACATTATTTTAATCTATTTGCTTTATTTTAATTATGGGTATGTGTCCACATGCTGGTGTGGCAGGTATGCTATGGCTGAGTAAGTAGGTATTCCTGTGGGATTTCTAACAGTGGGAGTGAGGGCTGTCTCTGACTCTTTTTCTTTTAGTCCTTATTCTATTTTCATTTTTTAAATTTCATCTTTTTTACTTTACCTCCATTCCAGTTCATCTCTCCCATTCCCCCCCTCATTGATTTATAGGACTTACATAGAAAATTGTCCATCCTATCAAAATCAATCTACAGATTCAACACAAATCTCCATCAAAATTCCAATATGATTCTTCACAGAC
Organism: Ondatra zibethicus; assembly: GCA_004026605.1. Classification (NCBI taxonomy): domain Eukaryota; kingdom Metazoa; phylum Chordata; class Mammalia; order Rodentia; family Cricetidae; genus Ondatra; species Ondatra zibethicus. Next base: position 28,352 of record PVIU01009328.1, read on the forward strand.
CTTGAAAGAGCAATATGCAATTTCATATAGAAAACCAAAAAAATGCAGGATAGGTAAAATAATGCTTTACAATAAAAGAATATTCAGAGGTATCCATCCCTGATTTCAAACTGTACTACAGAGCCATAAAAATCATGTGGTCTTTGCATGTGTTACAGCTCTGGCGAGAAAGGTATCCTGATTGTCAGAAGTCAGCCTATACCTTCAGCCACAAGGAGAAAGGTATCCCTACTGTTGGGAAGTCAGGCTACACTGGAGACTGTGTTCTGGTGGGGGATGGGTTTCCCTCATGATGCAGCAATCCTGCTCCTCTCTGGGACAAAGCCACTGTAGCTGAGCTCTACTGCATTCCTCTAAGAGTTCCTCTGTAGAGCTATCCATTGCTGCTCTGTTTTGTTCCTCTAAGGGAGTTTCTCAGAAGAGACTTTGCTCTGCTCTGGCAAATGAAGGTCTTCACCTAAAACTCATTCAAGAGATTTATTTGGGAGGGAGGAACCCAAGAGAATGGCTGCTCCTGCCAGGGTGGAGAAGGGCAGCTGCCAACTGAACAGGCACAGGGCTTACAAAGGACTACTTAGGGGCAGAGTTTTGCTCAGAATTGTTTAGATTCTGTGCTCAGGGACTGGTTTGTTTTTCTGCTCAGGGATTGTGTGGTTTCTGCTTTGGGATTGATTGGTTTCATGCTCAGTTGGTCAGAGGCAGAATGTGTTTCTTTTGCTCTGGCTTTAGGGCCAAAGTGTATTTCTTTAACTTTTTAACATTTTGGCTTTAGTTTCAGGGCCAGGGAGTGAGTTTTCATTAGCTCTGGTGCCAGGGACAAAGTATGTTTCTTTGGCATGTGTTTCGTTTGTTCTTGTCTCAGTGCTTAAGTGTGTTTCTTTCACTGGCTCTGGTTTCAGGGTCAGGGTGGGTTTCTTTTGGCTAGCCTTTTTACCCTATAGTACTATCATAAAAACAGATGTTGATCAATGGAATTGAAACAAGGACCTATACATAAATTTACACATCTATGAACACCTGAATTTTCATAAAGACGAAGAAAGAAATTGAAGAAGATACCAGAAGATGGAAAGATATCTCAAGTCCATGGGTTAGTAGGGTTATCATAGTAAAAAATGGCTATCTTACAAAAAGCAATCTATAGATTCGAGGCAATGCCCCTTAAAAATTCCAACATTCTTTACACACCTTGAAAGAAAAATATTCAACTCCATATGGAAAAACAAAAAATCCAGGATAGTTACAACAATCCAGTACAATAAAAGAACTTCCAGAGGTATCACCACCCCTGATTTTAAGATTTACTACAGAGCTACAGTAATAAAAAACATATAGTATTAGAATAGAAACAGACATGTGGATCCGTGGAATAGAATTGAAGATCCAGATGTAAAACCACACACCCATGAACACCTGATTTATGACAAAGACAATATTATATAAGAGATAAAAGAAAGTATCTTCAGCAAATCACGCTGATCTAATTGGAGGTTGACACATAGAAGAATGCAAATTGATCCATATTTAATACTCTGCAGAAAACTAAAGTCCAAGTGGATCAAAGACCTCAACATAAATCCAGATACACTGAACCTGATAGAAGAGAAAGTGGGAAATAATCTCGAACTCATTGACACAGAAGACAACTTCCTGAGCAGAACTCAAATAGCCCAGGCACTAAAACTGTCAATTAACAAATGGAACATCATGAAATTCAAAAGTTTCTATAAGACAAAGGAAAAAATGGCATCTGAGAGAAGAAAATATCTTTACAAATCTGATATCTTATAGAGGACTTGTTTCCAAAATATATAAATAACTCAAGAAACATGATATCAACAAGCCAAATAATTCAATTTCAAAATGAGGTACAAAACTAAACACAGAAAAGTCTCAAATGAACAAGAAACACTTATGGAGATGTTCAACATCCTTACCCGTTAGGGAAAATGCAAATCAAAACAACTCTGAGATACTATCTTACACTTGTCAGAATGGCTAAAATCAAAATTCAAATTACAACTCATGCTGGTGAAGATGTAGAGCAAGGGGAACACTCGTCCACTGATGGTGGAAGTGTAAACTTGTACAGCTGCTTTGGAAGTCAGTATGGTGGTTCCTCAGAAACCTGGGAATCAATCTACCACAAGACCCAGCTATACAGCTCTTGACCATATACCCAAAGAATGCTCAATCATACCAAAAGTATACTTTCTCAGCTATATTCATAGCAACTTTATTTGTAATAGCTAGAACTTGGAAACAACCCAGATGTCTCTCTACAGAGTAATGAATAAAGAAAAATGACCAATGTCTCTACCTGGGGTGATGTTAGGGTACAAAGATCCTGTAGTGGGTTTGGGGTTTTGGGACAGAGGGGCTCACTTTTCACTTTGATGAGTGCTACTCAGGTAATGACACACAAGGAAGGAGCACAGCAGTCTCTGTCCTTTGCATTGCTGGCCACAGACACCATGACCACTGAGAACTCTAGGTTGGCAGTGCCCAGGGGAGGCATGAAGGATAACTGGAGGATTAGAGGATCCTGGTATCACTGACCATCAGGGGATGATCACGTAAGTCAAATACTTGTCCTTCTTTTGCAGGGCGACTTCACCTATGATGATTGGAGAGCTCCCTGCCTACCATTCCTTAGGGTAATATGATGGTGATGGAGCCATCACATGGTAAGGTGTAAATCAAATTTGTGTGCCATTATTAGAGTCATGAGGACCAGAGACTGAGCATTGGCAGGCCTAATAAACCGGGCTTCACAACCACGGCTCAATTAAACAAACAATAGAAAAAGACAGAGAAAGGAAATTTACTCAATGTGTTCACATTGGAAAGACAAAGAGTTCTGCTAAACTCCTAAGTTCATCATTAATGCCCTGATGTGAGGGTTCAGTTGAAGAAGAAGACAGGCATTATGAATAACTAAGCAGTCCAGGTCAGTCCAGGTCAGGGTGTGATTCCTCCTGCATCATTGTCTCAGGTCCAGTTTCTCTTGCAAGGCCACTTACAATTTGTCAGAACCATGTGCATCAGTTTCTTTCTAAGAACCAAATTCCCCCTGACATTGGCAGAAGGCTTCATTCGTACCCTTCTCCTCCCTCCTGTGAAAGTATTGGGGAAGTTCCAGTTCTTAGAGTCGGTTGTCCCATAGTCAGATAGTCAAAGAGAGGGGCACAAATGTCTCTTTACAATAGCTTCAATTTGATGGGTCGCTCAGTGGGTAACACGCTTGTCACTGAGTTTGGAATAGTCATAACACCCTGACACAGTTGCACACACATCTGTGGTCACAATGTTCCTATCGGGAGATGGGAGGCAGAGAAATGAGAATTCCCAGAAGCTCACAGGCCAAAGAGCCTGGAGTATACAATGAAAAACCAAAGATTCTAATTCAAACAAGGCAAAAGAAACTTGCTGACATCCAAGTTTGTCCTCTGATCTTCATGTACCTGCTATGGCACACGCTTATCTGTACTCGCATAGAGGAACATGCATACATACATACATCACACACACACACACACTTAAAAACACAAGAACGTCTTCATTCCTCCCATGATGGTTTGAGTACCTTGCATATATTCTTCCCAGAAGACCAAAGACACTGAAAAAATCATTCTTTGTTTTTCTTTCTGGCCATCCTTCCTCAGCCATTCATTATATATCCTGGATTGACTCATTAGTCAGTGGTAAGAGATCATTCTGAAGTACTTCCATCAGTTCCTGTACGCCTTTGGGGACACACATATGACCCCATTTGTTGATGGCTCTCTTTTGAATGCAGGCCTTAATTTTCAACTACAGTACAAATGGAAAAATGTCTTTCCACATTTTATTACAGTAACTGTGATTACTACCAGCAGGGAAGGTAGCTCCTTTGTTCACTTCAGACCAGCAGCCTTCTGTGTTCCTCCTTCACAGCCATCGTATAATGTATAGTTTCTGGATGACCACATATTGAGGAATAAATACTGTAACTTCCTCCTACATAGACATCCAATAGGGCCTCCTTCACAATCATTTTATATTTTTAAAAATAATACCATCCTTTCCTCAAGATCTTGTTTTCTGTTTCAGAAAGAGTTATTGGCGTTCTTCGTGGTGAGAAAAATAGCATTCAAAGTACAGAATAAAACTTGTTTCCCAGTGTTGAGGGAGGCCAAGGGAGGCATCGAAGTGGGATGCCTCAGAAGAGAATCTTGTTAAGGACATGAGCTTGGTTCTCAGTACCTTATCAAGCACCTTACAGCTACGTATAACTCCAGCTCCTGAGGATTTGATACTCTCCTCTCGCCTCTGTGAACACTTGCACACAAATAAAGAATCTATAAAAGAGAAACTTGTGTTCCTCCCTTCAGCTAGAAGACAGTTGAGAAAATCCACTTCAAGGAATCGGGGTTTGTTCAGCAGACTCATGAGAGGAAAAAGACTGACTCTGATGGCAGCTGGAACAGGAACTTGTCTCTGGAAATCTTTTCAGGGGAAACAGTAGCCCTAACTTTTATGGGTGGGACCACTGCTTGACCAGGACTGCTTAGTTATTCATATCTCTTGCCATCCTTTTTAACCTGAACAACATCACACTGCTCTGAAGATGGGCTTGGATCTGTTTGTATTTCTTCTCAATGTGTAATATTGAATACATCCCCTTTCTTATATGGCCCCTCCACTATTCAGTGTCTAGTTGGCCTTTTGAGAACTAGCCTGTTAAGGCTGCCAGAACCGGATCCTGATCCTGAATACCTCCAGTAACACTTGAAAATTTTCAGAATCCCACAAATAAAACTACATCAAAATAAAATCGTAGGGGCACCTTGGGGGATTGTGCCTTGCTGAAGATAAGTTTTTCTGGCACAACGTGGGTCTTTGAACTTTCCGCCTGGCGAGTCCTCTCAGCATTCCAGCTCTGTTCATACTTTGCCCCTCAGTTCAGATCTTGCAGTTCTGGATTATTTAGTTGAACCTGTAATGTCCACAGATGAATGACTGCAGGGTCTTGCACTTGATCTGAGAAACCTACGAGATGATACCCCTAAAGAAAAGTGGCTCTTCCTCCCTCAGCAGCCATCAGATTTCTGCAGTTCCTCAGCTAGGTTGGCACCTCAGTAGACTATTCTTATCTGTGCTGGAATCTTTGACTAGCTCAATCTTGTGTAGGTAACTACAGATGCTATGAGTTGATTGTGCAACAGTGATGCCTTGTCAGAACACAACATTTTATGACTCCTCCCCATCCTCTGCCTCACGCCCCTTCTGACCCCTCTTCTTCAATGTCTTCTGAGCCTTGGGGACACAGGTGTGGGTCGGTGTAGACATCCCATCTATGCCTGAGCACTCAGCATCATGTGTTCATAGCACTTTGGACAGCTGAGTCTGTACTTTTTGCTAACTTCTCTTTTTCTTCTTCCCACAGGTGTCTCAGTTTGTCGCCAAGAGCAATTCCACTATACTCAGCTTGCCTTCTGCATTGAATTCCTTACAATCATTTTCAGGGGTAGCAAATTTGTTTTCATTTTGCAGATAAAGCTTTTTGTTTGTTCTCACTAAAAGAAAGATGTTCTGGTTGCCAGAATTCTCCTTCTGCTGAAGGCAGTGGACTGTAACAAATGTCAAAAAATCCCTTCTTGTCTCATTCTAATATTTAGAATAAGGATCTACTCAACAGGAAGAACAGCAATTCTAAAATTTGCCACTTGTTTCAGTTGTGTGTAGAGACCCATGTTAAGTGGCATGGTTTTCTAATTTGTTCTACATGTTTTAGCATCCTTGTGTCCTGATGCCTCAAGCATGTGCCCAGATGAGCAGCCCACTACTCTGTGCTTGAGCCACTCTGATCTTTTGCTCTAGCAAAGCCTGTAGATTGCCACATCTGTTCAATCTACAGTTTAATAAACTGTTCAATAAACACAGTGCCTACACCAGCCCAAGTGAGACTGAAGAACTGCAGAGATTTTAGACCAACTCACAGGCACAGTCTTTGCCTTGAGACTCTCTGCAGTACACAAAGATGTAACTTCCAGTTTTGCTTCCTACTGTTGATTTTATGTGACATTGGCCTTGAGGTAAATCCTAGGATTTCATCAGAGCTTGGCTGCCTGGTTTGGACTCCAAGAAATTCCTAAGACATCAATATGGAATAATGCTCAAGTTCATGAGTGCAGAGATACTTGACTGGAACTGTACAGTCTTGGGAATCATATATATGTCTTGGAATAGTAACTGAGCATCTTCAAGTCTCAGTCTTCCCTTCAGTGATATAGGTTAGGTCTTTTGTATAAATATTTAGCTAGAGAACAAATTCTTTTGCTTTGTAGAACATAAGATATGGGACATACTTCAATATGTTTTATGTAATTATATTTTATCCCTTTAATTGCTGTATATACAGTATCTTAATATTGTGCCTCCTAGAACTCCTCAACATTACTCCTTTCTGGAACTTCACCTAGAAATTGGCCCTCTTGAGATTCCTAAGGACTCAACTTAGGTTATAGATTTATCTTGCCAATTTCTATGCTAGTGTTTTTGTGACATTTCCTGTAAGGGTCCATGTTTAGGTTTCTTTCTTATAAAGGTGTCAGTCACTTTGAAATAGGGTGATTTTGAACCATAATCTAAATAAAATTTTTACTTCATAAATTGTCTCAGGTATTTCATTATAGTGTCAGGAAGCCTCTGAATGCAAGCAAACAGGGAAAGTGAGCTATGTGGGGAGACTAGAGATAAATTCTGAGGCATAAAATATGTAGCACTCTGCAAGGAATGAGAGTGAGGGGATTGAGAGACGGTGAGATAGGCACAAACACACATGTGTGGCTGTGAAGGTAGAACAGGAAAGAATAATCTGATGAGGGAGTATATGTTAGTGGTGTTGAGTTATACAGCACAGCTAGGATGAATGGCAGAATGAGTCGAGGGCCCTCATATTCTTGGGAGGTTCATGAAAAAAAATGTGTGGGTTGGGATATTACAACTCCTTTTCCCAGACTTCAAGTTAAGTCATCATTCCTGGACTGCTCCCTAGGTCCACAATCATGGGTGAAATTCTGAGTGCAAATGTCCTTTCAGACCAAGAAGACCCACATTCTAGAGCAGTGGTTCTCAACCTTCTTAATGCTATGACCCTTTAATGCAGTACCTCGTGTTGTGGTGGCTCTCACGCATAAAATTATTTCATTGTTACTTCATAATATGTGACCCCTATGGGGTCGCCTCACACAGGTTGAGAACCACTGTTCTAGATAGGGAAAAGACAGATAATTAATTGGTTGTTTTAACAGAAACATTATAATAATTGAGCCTGGGAAGATTCAATACCAACTGTTACTCAAATGAAGAAAACATATCAACACGAAAATAATGTGGCATGTGTTTTCATTGATAGACATGTCTTCTCCATTCTCTGCATCTGTACAAGCTGAAGGGTTCCTTCTGTCCTTTGCACACAGTGTGACAGAATGTGCTCTTTGTCCTGGAAGATCAGGATATAGAGTTCCCCACACTTTGGCTAGCACATGGGAGCTCACAGTTGTGAACTGATCTGCCAGCACCTTCATTTTTCTATGGATTTGATTCTTTCTAGGGATGCCAAAAATTATCAGCATAAAATTGGTTTTCTTTAAGCCAAAAGATTGTGTGAGCTTTATTTTTGGAGGCTACAAATCTAAAATAAAGGAGTTAGCAGGTTAACACTTCTGAATGCTCTAGGCAAGAACTCAACCTTCCTGTTTAGATATCATTGGTGGCTCTTGACCTTCAGAGCTAGTGGCAGCATGATCATATGCTCTGACTCCATTCTCATGAGCTTCATTCCTGTGTTTGCCTCCATTCCTCTTTGTATAGTACAGCATTTACTAAAAAGGACTCTGAAAGAACACATATACTTTATGTACACGAGAAGTGGTTTCATGTGTAAGAAGAAAGGCAAACAATCTAATAGAAGGGTCAATTATCTTTCCCCAAAATTCAGGATAGTTTCATCTTAGGATATTTAATTTTTTAGTTTGCATTCACTAAAACATATTTTGTTTAAAACAGTGCCCCATTGTTGTCTAACACATTACATGCTAATTTAAAAATTAAAACAAATATATGAATAGACCAATATAACAAAACTAAAAACATTTTTATAAAATTAAGATCACAAATGATCTTAAATTTATAGTTTAAATGTAATTTAAAAATGTAAAAGAAAAAAATACACTCATGATCCCTAAAACATCTTCATGCTGAAACCATGTCATTCTAGGTAACAGATTCCGGGACACTGATGTTAACAGTCCTCAATAGAGATTCTTAAGAAAAAATTATCTAACACATTAAAAGCAAGAATTTTATAAATTTAAAATCACTAAAATTCTGGGGCTAGAGAGATGTCTCAGAAGTTAAGAGGTCTGGATATTCTTTCAGAGGACCTATGTTCAATTCCCAGCACCCACATGACAACTCCAGTTCAGGGGATCTGGTGCTCTGTTCCTGGCCTCTGTGTGCACTAAGCACACATGGTGCACAAATGTACATCATATATGCAGATAAAACATTCAAACACATAAAATGATAAAAGACTTTTAAAATTATTAAAATTTAAAGAAATTATCTACATTTGCAAAGATGTTATTCTAAATAAAGTTGAATCCTCATGTCCTATCCTCACATTATTGTGTGATGTCCTTCTGTATATGTGTTGCTTTTATTGGTTGAGGAATAAAGCTGTTTCAGTCAATGGCTTAGCAGGGTAAAGTCAGGTGGGAAATATGAACAAAGATATATATAGAGCGAAAGAGTAGGCAGAGTCAAGGAGAGATGTCACATAGCCACTGAAGGAGAAAGATCCAGATATACTGGTAAGCCACAGCCTTGTGGTGATACATAGATGAGTAGAAATGAGTTAATTTAAGATGTAAGAGCAAGCAAGGAATGTGCCTATGCCATTAAGCAAACATTGTTGTAATTAATATAGTTTCTGTGTGATTATTCAGGTCTGGCAGCTGGGAATCAAAAGTGCAGTCTTTGTCTACATTCACATACATTCACATTCACTGTAACATAAAATTAGATGAAAATTCTTAGTCAACAATCATCACAACTGAATAACTACCATGTAAAAGACTTGGAGCTTTGTAAGTTGATCAGTAGATGCGTTTTTATGATATCAGTATAATTTCTGTACCACATCATTATCATAATAACAGTAATAAATAAGTTATTTATATCAGTAATGTGGTAAACACATACATTTTCTTAAACATATGTAAAACCTTCATTTTGTTGTGAATGTTGTTCATGCATGTAAGTTGCAGTATGCATGAAAGCATAATTGTTTTCTTTTCTAGAAGGCTGTGTGTGATAAATGACACCCAAAGGCATAAGAAGTGCTCTGTGGATCCTGTGGAGAAAGGCATAGCTAGTTCTGGAAGGATTTGACTGGCAGCTCTCCAGGAGTCTCTTCGAAGATTCCTGTGTTAGACTAAACTAATAACAAGGTAAGGGAAGATGCAGCGCTGGGATGGAACTAATTGGCTCCATGGTTAGGGCTCTTTACTTCCATGGTGTTCTGCCCCTCAAATTAAAATTTGTCCTGGGAAATGAGTTTAGCCTTTGTAGAGAACACAGGTTCAATAAAATGATGACTCTGTGAGATTAGTCATATCAGAAATAAGAGAATTCTACCTTCTAGACCAAGTAGCCACTTCCAGGAAGCATAACTGACAATCTGCACTCAAGAGACTCTGTTTGCTGATCCACTCATTCCTTATTTGAGAACTGAACTGTGGAAATCGTATTTGATTTTTCAAAGGTTTAATTAAAGACATTTCATCCATACTGAAAATATTTTTACGATAAAAATTGAAAAACAGTATAATACTCAATATCAACACAAGCAAAATACACCTAGATTTCTCCTCAATCAAATGCTATGCAGTCATAATTTATGCTTCCAAATAATGTCACAAAATGGAAAAGTGGAAAAATTATTTTAATCCCTAATAATGTGGATCATTGATTGAATTTTGCCAGAAGTAGATTCTGAAGAAGGACTTGTGTGATTGATTACATAGGCAAGGATCATGAGGCTGGGGCGAAGTCTCTGTAGGTAAGAGCACTCAGGAAGTCTACTGTGAAGAAGGATTGTTGCTATGAGCAAGGTCAATTATACAACAAGCATTCCCAGGGAACTATGACTCCCCTTGTTTTCCCACTGTGGTCCCATAAGCAGAGCCAAGCAACCTGGTTGCAGAAAAGGAGATTTAACCACTAAGTTGAGCTATCTGACACCATTTTAAAGTGGGAAATGAGAAATTTTCAAATTAAAGAAATGCAGAGAATCCATGAAGGGCTATAAAGCTCAGTGAATGGTAGAGATAAAGTGAACAGCAGAGGAATGGAGTATGCCACCAAATACAGGCTGGGCTTTCTTTCTTCTTTGTCCGTTTCATTGAGAAATTTAAGTATTGTATGTTTATATGAAACTATAATTTGAAGATTTATGACAAAACATATATACTTGAACATGAATTTACATATGTGTATATGTGGTTATGTGTGTATGTTTGTATGTATGCATGTATGTATATGGGGCTGGTGAAATGCCTCAGTAGCAAATAGACATTACTATTCTTTCAGAGAATCAGTGTTGAGTTCCCAACACCCATATCAGGTGAGTGAGAATTTGCTGTAACTCCAACTCCAGGAGATCTGATGCCTCTTTGGACTCCAGAGGCACTTAATTATGTGTGCACATTCACATAGTTAGAAACATAAAGAGAAACAGATATTTTTAGAAGATTATGTATACAGAGTATCTTATGAGGTATTGACAAATTGTATTTATATATACAGAGAAGCTATGATACAGAAATATAAGTACATATAATACATACATGCACAGAGAATATGATTAGTGTAAGTCAAAGTGCTTAGCATCTCTATTACATTAAGTATTATTGAGATGAAGGATGGACATGAAAATAACTCCCCGAAACCTAGAAACTGGGATTAGGAAAATGGCTCAGTAAAGAAAGCAAGTCCTCTTTTGTTCCACAGCAATCACATTTTTCAAAAAGCTGAGTGTGGACTGGAACAATGGAAACAGGCAGATATCTGAATCTCGTTAGCCAGCCTACATGCCTGTTTTACAAGCTGCAGACCAGTTTACCTGTCTCAAAAACAAGGTAAACAGATACTATCTAAAGAATTACAACTGACGCTGGCCTCTGGCATCTACATGCATGTGTATACAAACCTGCACACGCATGTGTATCCGCACAGTCATGAACATACACACATTCATGCCCACAGACAAGCGAACTTGAAACCAGATCCTGTATTTTCAATGTCCTGTTGTTGAGACTTGTCAGTTTCTGGGAGAAGAGAAGAAAGGAGGCCTCAGAACTCTACACATGCTGTGTTCTCTTCTCTGAGGGTAACTGTGTTTGCAGGAGAGACTGATAGTGGTGCATCAGTGGTCGTTAACACCCTGTCTAACATCAGAAAGCACTTCCTTCCACCCTGCCTATAGCATCCATTGATTCTGAACAACCCAGGGTGGTCTTGGACTGCTCTGGGCCCCTACTCAGTCTCTGAGACCCACCAAGCCTCACTTTGTCTCCACTGACCACACCATACTAGGCCCAAAGGAGGGATCTCCTCTAGGCTTGACTTTCTCAAAGAGATGAAGCCAGGATCAAAGTTCTGGACCCAGCCAAGGCGAGAGGCCCTCCAGGTACATGTTTTTCCCTTTTATTTGCTGAGCTCATGCAGCTTTTATTTTTCCAGTTTTCTTTTTGTGAAACTCTTTGTTCCACCAATGTTTTCAAAATTAATTTTGACCTTCTGACAAGTTTTTAATTTCACATGTCCCAGTAGATTCTCTTTATTAGACAACTTATTCTATACATTCATTATTCCTTTTAGAAAGTAGCGTTATCTTTCCCCTAATTACAGTGACACTGGTCACTGAGGCTCGAGTTTGGACAGAGGAAGTAGCAGTGGTCTCTGCAGGGACATGGCTTTGGAATGACCTTGTGATTATTACTGGATTATTACTAGATTGCTACGGATGGGAGTTTACACAGAAAGCAGTTTTGCCTTCTTTGTATACTTGGTATGTCATCTATGTGACCTGAGTCTCATTTCCAAGTGTACATATAATGAAGTAACAGCAACTTTGAGTGTATCATTAAAACCTAGGGCAATTTTCCAAGGGTCAATGCAAGGTGTTGACTACAATAAATATAGTAGATAGTTACTATTAGTGATCTTGAGGTTATTTCCTTAAATTGTGTACAAATTTAAATTAATACATGTTCATAAACATGCATGATCTATATCAATAGGAAAGTTTCAGAAAGGAGCCAGGTGTGATAGCACACTTCTATAAGCACTGAGGAGGCTGGGATTGGAAGATTCCTGGGAAGTTGAGGCCACCTTAAGTTCCCTAGCAAAACAGCTGGGGTGGTGGCTTTTCCAGGGGATTAACTTTGGTTTCTCAAACCCATGTCAGGTGGCTTACAACAACCTGTAACTCCATCTCCAGATGATCAGATGGCCTCTTCTGGCCTCCACAGACACCCAAACCCACAAGCACAAACAGTCACAGATACACAGACATACACACTCACGATGCACATACGCACACACACACACAGAGGCAAATATACCTACCTACCTGTGCCTGAATGCACAGGTAAATAAATAAGATTTTTAACAAAGGGGAAAGAAAAGAAAAGAAGATAGTGAGTTCCAGATAATGATCATGCAAGCCTACATAATGAGACATTATTCTTTCCCCAACAACAACAAAAAATTTAAAGAAAAACTGGTTTATGCTCTTGGATTGGTGCTGTCTTCAGCCTTGGTGATGGAAGCTTCAATCTACAGCAAGGAGTGACTGATGACTGGTTGGCCAAGGTGATGAGAACAAGTGATGTTGAATGTTCTTTCTTAAATGTGACACCCATATCACTCTCTCCAAGGCTCAGACACCGCTGTGAAAGAAAAGACAATGAATATAGAAGCCAGATGACAGAGAGGAAGGCTGTAAAAGCTATCTTCTTGGAATTATGTGACTGTGGCACTAATGAATGCAATAGCAAGGATTGCCTGCATAGCATCTGTAGAAGACAGAGCCCCTAAATACTCAGTTGTAGCTGGGGAAAGGGTCATGGGGCCCTGACCAATCCAGAAGAACAAATGGCAGTGAAGGCTGCTGGAGAAGTCATTGCCCTCAGAGACACAACCACTGGCAAGTTCCTTACCTTCTAGTTGAAAGTGCTATAACCATGGCCACTCAAGTGGCCCTGGTCACACCTGCTAGGTCACAAATTAACAACAATAATTATAAATATGGCATGGGGAGGAAGAGACATGGTGGAGGGGAAAGGAGATAGACAGATGAATGTTACCAGAACGGTTTCTATAAATGTATAGAACTGTCAAAGAATAAATTAACTATTTAATTCAAGAAAAGAAGGGAAGAAGAACAAGGGGAAGAGAAGGGAGGGATGGAGTGACAAGAGGAAAGAAAAAGATTAGTTCTGGAATGGAAGAAAAAGATGATGTTTCTCACCTGCAGGGGAAACCACAGACCTTCCTTTGATGGACTTCACTGTGCCATGGAGGAACCAGCCAAATGTCATTACTAACCAGCCCACGCATGTTCTCAGGTGTTAAAGTCAGTCTTTTTCTCCTGGAAGCTGCCCTAGTCACATGCCAAACTTTTCCCCACACATCTAATTGCATATTTTCTTCCCTCAGTTAGGACCGCTCTTAATACCTGACTTTCCCTCTCTGAACTTCTGATGCCTTTCTACTTTTTCTCTTCCCACTCCCACTATCACAGGCTCCTAGAGGTTGCTTCTTACTCCATCATTACATGCAGAGCCCCTGGGCATATCGTTATGTAGTATCTCAATTATATTGCTCTGTCACATTCATTTGCATCTGGAAACTTTTATCATTTATCTCTTGACTTTCTTTGTTCCATCTGGTATTAAATTTCTGCCACAGTAGTCATGTTGCTGATTTTTTCTGCTGTATTGCAGTTTGTAGTAGACAGTCACAGACTATTAGTGTTCACTTAGTATTAAATTCATGAGAAATTTGTTGAATGAATAGATGAAACAAATTCCATTTAAATAAAGAAACAATTTTTCTCTTATAGAAGTTACATAAAGGGTGGCTTGCATATGTGATAATTTTGGTTTGATCTGGAATTTAGAGAAGAAGTGATTAGATAAAAAAGATAGAAGATGAATGCATTTTAATTGGGAATCAGTGTACAAGTCAAGACAGAAGAGGTGGCACTCAGGGTCAGAGTCATTGCCTGTGGTTGTCTAATGGACATACAGCCCAAATGAGTCCTGACCTTCCTTTCAACCTTTCTTTCACCAGCTGTGTGTTTTAATACTTGGGCCAAGAGCGATCCTTGACTTCTGCCTTTCTCTTTAATATGCCTGGGACCTCAAGAAACCCACTACTATGCCTTAATGGAATTTGAAGCTGAACAGTCCTCATAAACTCTGAGGAGCCATAGTCACTCTGAGACAATGACTGACGTTTTGCACCAGGCTTGCTGCTCTTGCCCTAGCTGTAATCTTCTCTCACCTTACAACAGGACTTAGCTTCCATTTAGCGCACTCGCCATATTAGTTTCCTGTTTGCCATGGAATCAGAGTGCAGACCAGGCCCTCAAGCACGGTCAGAGTTGCTTTGGCTGGCTCCCATTTCCTTCCCATCCTCTGTCTGTCTCACTCTGCTCCTCCACACTGATAGCACCCTACCCACTGCCATGTGGGAGACACCCAAGTTGCCTCTTTCCTCATCCTGGGACTTATTTTGTTCTCTCAAAAACCTTTTTAGCAAATCTTCATCTCTGAAGTCTGATTTACTTGCAACTTGTTAAGGACACAAGATTGAATTCTATTCCTTATCTCATTTTGTTTCTAATGTCGCTTCCTCTGTTGACTATCTGTTCTTTGTTAATTTTACAAAAAATCTTTAAGACACTGTGTATTGAACTTATTTAACTACCTTTATATTGATTGATAGCCTTCTATGCCTAGAATGTCACCGGCATGAGACAGAGGTAGGACAATTGTCTATAATGTTCCTTGATAAAAAGACCCTCAAATAATGTTTGTTTAATAGATAAATGAATGAGAGGTGATATTAGCTCTCTTTACCCCATAACTTGGAGGGACAGACACAGAAAGTAAAAGACTCAGCCAGAAATGTACCCTGAGTGTAGCTGGAGACTTCATGCTCTCCCACCTGGTCCCGCTAGACTGGTTTCTCTCCAGCCCACAAGTTCCCACAACCATTTCTAAATAATCATCCAGAGGCTTGATATTAATTACAAACTATTTGACCTATTAGCTCAGAATTATTATTAATAACTCTTACAACTAAATTAACACATTTCTACTAGTTTATTTTACCATGAAGCTGTGGGTTGTTACTTCACATCTTGCTTCTTAGGTGGCTGCTGGCGTCTCCCTGACTCTACCTTCTTTCTCCCTGTCTCTCTGATTGGATTTCCCATTTAGAAATATTCTGTCTGGCCACAGGTGAAAACAGCTTCTTTATTAACCAATGATAGTAAAACATAGTCATGGCATGCAGAAGGGCATCTCACATCGGAGCAGAAACTCAGTTGGTAAAGTGCTTGATGTGCAAGCATAAGGACTTAAGTTTGATTTCCAGAATTTCCATGAAAAAGTTGCATGCAATGGCAAAATCCCAGTACCGGGGAAGTAGAGGTCTGAAGAAGCCTGAAGCTTGATGGCCAATCAATGTAGCTGAATCATCAAGCTCTAGGTAAGCATGAAAGACCCAATCTCAGTAAACACAAAGTGAACTTTCTGAAGAGAAGGACATTTTTGCATTACTGAGGCCATCAGCCTCTTGCTGCCTGGTCTCACTTTTTCCCATGTCATGTATTTGGCTGCTGATGTTCCTTGTTTATCTATCACCAGATTACAAACAGATTCACCTTGTTTCAAGTGTTCTCTTGGCTCTTGTTTTCATTAAGGAATGAATTCAAGCAAAATACATAGACAATTCAAGCAGATTTTTGAGGAAAGCTAAGCAAAACAAACATTCCAAAGAGAGATAGCAGTGGGTTACCCCAAGGCAAGCAACCAACTATGATTTTTAAAGAAGTGTTTGTAGGTTTTAAATAATATTTATGAGGCTGGTATCATATTCACTGGACAAGTGACCTCTTTCCCCTTCCCAATTAATGGTGAACCAGACTTCCTTTTCTTTCCATGATGTTATAGGGAAACCCACAATCACAAGGGGTTGCCAAACCACAATGTGGGTGACATAATCTCTACAGGTCTTTTGAGGATGTGAACCTATGGTCCATGTGTATATGTGGGAGAATATTTTGGTGTTTTGCCTTCACATGTGATAGAGCAGCAATGACCTAGTTGAACTTTAAGAATTATTAGCCACAAAGGGTCATTCTGACCATCAGGAGACAGAGCTGCCCAAAACCAGCTACAGTTTTCATGGTTACCTCTTATCTAATTTCTTGTTTATCCAATATCAACTTTATTCCTAGACATGCCTCAATGAATGAATTCCTGACCTGTTCATATTTGTTAGCCAATCTGCAGAAGATGCTTGGTGTCTAGATATAAATTATAACTAAGTATACATCCTCCAATATTCCTACCCTCTGGTCTACCTCCTGTGTTCATCTGCACACAAGTTATCTAAAATGTCCTGCAGAGAGTGGACTGGTATGAGGTGACCCACCCTGTCTGTTGGCTCTCCCAGTTCCTCTGCCTGTTTGAACTTTTCCTATATTGTTCTTCGTCTTGCCCAATATATTAGTCCATGTCTCGGGGGAAGAGTGTGATTTAAGAAAAAAATAGACAAGAGACAACAGATAGAGTTGGGATGACATCCACTGAATACTGAGATTCACCTCATATTTATTTCTCATAGTCTTTGTATATCCCAATCCAAAGAGGAGGGTGAAGGCAAAAGGCTTATTTACTAAGATAAAATGACCAAACAAGTAATTACCTTCTCAATACCCAAAACATCAAGTAAACACACCCTAGGTCAACACATCCTGTTAGTAGCCACACCTTAGGTCAAATTTCCTGTCATATAACCTTGAAGGAGCAAGAATAGGTCTGAACTCTCTGACCCTTGTAAAGGTGGAATGGATGCACTTCTGTGGGCTCCCACAGTCTCATTTATTTCTCATTAGAGAAGTGTGCTTTTTTGCCTATCTGGTGCATGTGGGTCTCTCATAAAAAAGCATTCTTTTCATTGCAACAGCTCCTGCCTTACCTGTTACAGCTATTAACTTTTCCAATTAAGTCTTTCCTTGTCTAAATTAGGATTTATTTTAATTTGATAGCTTCAGTTGTTTGAGATTTTTCCTGAACTAGCACAACATATATATTTACCCAGCTAAGATAGGAGACCCACAGGAAAGCAAAATAATGTACATACCAATGTTTAATTTGATGAACAGTGAATTATTAGGGTTACTTACAATAGTATTGGTCAGGAGTTACCGACAGAAGCAGGCATGACTCAAAGGCAGTTACTTTACTAGAGCTCTCTGCAGGACTTGGGGGCAGCTCCACAGGTCTGAGTCTCTCTTGTCACCTGCTGGGTCAGTCTCCTCTCCAGCAAGTGTTTATTGCTTCCATAACCTTGGGGTGGGAATGGGGCACAGAAGGGTGGGGTGGGAAAGAATGGGAGGGTGGGGATATCTAGTGAATCTGCGAGTTTTGGTTTCCCCAGACAGCGAAGGTTTATTTCCTGAGTTCTATGAGTGCCACCCCACTTCATGGAGGCCATGTTTCAACTCAGAGGCATCACTATCATCTCCTTAAGAAAAAGCAAATAGAGGTCCCACTGTCCATCTGAAGTAGATGCTATCTTTCTGTGGGGGAAACCTACAAAGAGCTTGGCCAAAATGACCCATACAGAAACTCAGGAAATGAACATTCTCTGGAATTCCTAGTTGTGTTAGCCTATGACTTTCTGATTACTCAAGTCAATTAGTGCTGGTGTTTTGTTGCTAACAGAGAAACTCACCAACCTCACTGGTACTTATAACTAATGGGTTGGGACTAGCAAAGCTGTGTTCAGACAAGTCCAGATGAGAGTAATGAGAAGTCTGACATATTTGGCATTTATCCAAAGGATGCTGTGGGAATGAAGACACATAATGGATTTCAGTGGTTTGTTGAATACCTAAAGCACAAGACACATAAATAAGCAAGTATCTTTCAGGTCCCATGTCTTTTCCAGGATGATAGTGAATGGGGGGATGGGGTTGGTCATATCACAGAGGACAGTACTATAGTTGCTAAGTTTTATGCCCAAAGTTCAGATCCCTAAATATCACCATATTAGAAACAAAAGCAAAGAATCTTTATTATGAGTTAACTTGGGTCCTTCATCCATCCAAGCAGTAGCAGCAGTGACAACAGCAGTAGCAACAGCAGCAGCAAAAACAAGAGAAGTGGCTTGGGTGATGTGGGATTCCCCTCTGTATGCTGTGAATACCATTGGTTAATGAAGTTGCTTTGGCCTAAAGCAGAGCAGAATAATGCTAGGCAGTAAAACTAAACTGAATGCTGGGAGAAAGTAGGCAGAGTGGGGGGCGGGGATGCTATGTCTTGCCGCCAAAGGAGAAAGACACCCATGGGAGACTGTAGGTAGGCCGTGACCTCATGATGATGCACAGATTGATGGAAATGGGTTAGTTTAAGATATAAGAACTAGGTAGCAATATGCCTAAGTAATTTGTCAAGCAGTGTTTTAATTAATATAGTTTCTGTGTGATTTTCAAGTCTAGACAGCCAGGAACAAATGAGCAACCTCTGTTTACACTTGGGGTTGACTGTCCCCCTACAAGGGATTCTAGGCCTGAGGGCAATTCTCAACTGCCAGAAACTTCCTAAGGGGAATTCCAAGCCTCTAGGGGCTCAGTGATTGTTCCATTTTCCCTGATCAGGGATTGGCTTGTTTTGTGTCAGGAGCAGAGATGGCTCTGATTCTAGGGTCAAAGTGTATTTCTTTCTTTGGTTCCTTTTACCTTTTTTACTCTAAGTTTTGGACCAGAGCAAATTTCTTTGGTGTGCTCTGATTCTAGGGGCTTAGTGCATTCTTTTGGTCCTAGATTAAAGGTTCCAGGACTTTTCTCCGGCTCTATGTTCAGGGACAAATTGTCTCTGGCCCTTGCTCTGATCCCATCTTCAGGTTGTGTTTCTTTCCCTGGCTCTGAATCTGGCGTCAGGCTGCTCAGAGTTAGTGCTAGGACTACAGACTCACTGAATCTGTGGGGGCCTAGACCTCTCACTAGGCAACTCATGCAAGAGGCCATGGTAACTCCATAGAGGTGGCAGGAAGAGGAAGGTCAAAATATGAGGGAATTCTTGGTAATACTTCAAAAGAACATATAGAGAGACAAAGAGAAGCTTTGCAGTGTTGTCTACTAGTGTTTTGTTTTGAGACAGGCTTCATTTGTCCACAGCTGGCCTTGAACTCATTAAGTGACTAAGGATAAGCTTGAACTTCTGATCCTCTTGCCTCTGCTTCCCAAGGTTTAGCATTGGAGATGTGCATCACCACACCTGTTTTATGTGATGTTGGGGAAAACCAGGACTTTGCCAACGCTAAGCAAGAATTCTATCTACTCTACCAATGGAGCTACAACCCCATCCCTAGTGTGTCCTGTTATAATGCATGTCTTTAATCATTTTTATTCTTCAAAGCCACTTATTGTTTTTCTGAATATCTGGACAACAAAGAGCTATAGGCACAGAAACAGGGCTGAGATCTCATTGCAGGAATAGGTTCAGTTTCTCTCTTTAGAGAAGGGTGCTCAGTAATACCCTTGCTTGACATATTCCTAGTCCATCACAAAACAGAAGTGGAGTCTTTTTATTGTGACTTTATAAGGCCAATTTGTGAAAACACAGTGCCACTAAATATCATTAATTTTATATTTGGTCTCAGCCATGATACAAACTTATATTTGAAATAGTATTGCATAGATATATCATAAGTCACCACAGGCATATTTGAAGAAACACAAAGAAGGTGCATAAAATCTTGAGAGAGAATAGACTACACCAACTTCCTAAGAGGGAAGATTTAGTTTCATTTCCTGTTGCTATGATAAAATACTATAACAAAAGGAACTTAAAGGAGAAAGGTTTATTTTAGCGCCCAGTTCCAGGTATCATGACAACATCCTGGGGAGTCAGGACAGCAGAAACTTAAACTGTCTTTTCGTATCATGTTAGTAATCAGGAAATGAAGGGGAGTGAATGCATATTTGATGCTCAGCACACTTACTCAGTTTTACACAGCCCAAAATCCCCTCTCCAAAGAACAACACCACCCACAGTAAAAGGGTCATCTCACCCCAATTAACGAAATCAAAGTTGTTCTCTACAGGTAAGCCTAGAGCCCTGGCTCCCACGTGGTTATACATTTTTTTCAGGTTGAAAGCTAATACTAACTATCAAAGGCAAGAGATATAAGGCATCTTTGAAATTTCAAATACAACAACAAGATACCAATTAATTATGAGCAGTTACAAGAGGAATGGCGATGCTGGAGTCTGGGATTGAGAAATCCCCATGATTCACAGTTTCAAGGTGCCCCAAAACTCCCCTGCCCCCGCCTCATTGAAGAGGAAATGACATAGTTGCTCTTAGAGTTCTGTGACCATCAGGAGCCCACTGGAGTATGAACACATTCTCCACGGTGAAAGCGGAGGAGCTGATGTTCAAACTCTTCTCCTTTAAATTCTTGTGAAACATGAGACTAAGCTTGTGCGAAAGCCCCGCAAGCGCAAGCATGAGCACTTGATTGCCAACACCAACAAGTTAGCCAGGCCTGGTGGTCTTTGCCTATAATTCCTGCTGGGGAGGCAGAGCCAGGAAAATCTTGGGGCTTGCTGGCCAGTGACTAGTCAACATAGCTTAAATGGTTATCTCCAGGTTCAGTGAGAGATCCTGTCTCTGAGAAGTGGTTAGTGGTTACTAATACTTGCTACTCTTGTAGAGGACTTGGGGTTTGTTCTCAGCACCCACATGGCAGATTCACTGCCTTATTATGGCTTTCTTAAACACAAAGCATATACTTGATGCACATACATGCATGTAGGCAAAACATTCTGATACATAAAAATACTTCAAAAATGTAAAGAGTAATAATTAAAAACACCAATATCAACTTCCGGTCTTCATACATGCATGCTCAGGTGCACACACACACACACACACACACACACACACACACACACTAGAATTCAAGGAACAAATTCAAGGAACAAATGGGGACTGGGAAAAGCAAGGATAGGCCGCAATAAGAGGGATGCTTCACTAACCCTGGTTAGTTGGCTAGGTTCCAAGAGTATGCTGCGTGGGTCTTAAGTTCATTTAGGCAGCTGTTGGCTACCCCCAAGGGAGGCATGCTACTACTGCCTTCTTAAGGTTATAGTGCCATATGGGTCATTGTAGTGGATAGACATCATAACTGAACAGGATTTTTGCTTTCTTCTCTCCTTGGGAAGCTTGCATGAAGCCTTGTGGTACCATAAAAGCTGGTTTTCAGGGAGGAGCCGTTCAGGTCAGATTTATCATAGGGGCTTCTGGGTCCTGAGTCTGAAGTGTATGATGTCTTCAGCAACAGGGACTTTCCTTCCACCTCTGGGAGGCAACTAACAACAAAGGCAGTAGCCTTTAACATTTGGGGAGTCTCTTGGGCAACCCTGACTGACATCTCTAAACAGGGCTTCTATTGTCTGGTGTTGGGATTTTTGCCAGATGGTCTTGGCTGTTGGATAAGAGCATTGTCAGCCCAGATGAAATGCTATAAATTATATATGAGTGTTTATATATGGACTCATGCCTACTGTAGTTTGGTCTTTTTGTTTGTTTGTTTCAGGTAGATAGTTAACAGTATGCTTCCTCATTATTTTACCCTCTACTCTCCTTCTTCTGCATTTATCTCCTTGTCCCCTTTCTTAATTAGAGACCCCTTCTTGGGTTTTTCTCATATTCCTCAACAGATCACTTGTACCTTACTATACTCCTCTTTGTTGCTCCCCTAGCCCACCAATGGTCCCCTGTTGTGGAATAAATTCTGTATACTGTGAAGATATGTCTTTGCCAAGGCACCTTCTGAATAGTTTTAAAAAGAGCTGAATGGCAAATAGTTAGGCAGGAAGAGGTAAGTCAGGACTTACAAGCAGATGGAGAAGAAAAAAAGATGAATCTAGACACAGGAGAGATGCCAGAGGGCAGAAAGAAGAAACAGGAGGTGCAAGAAAAAAGATAGATAAAAAGTCATGAGGCAAAAAGTAGATTAATATAAATGTGCTCATTTGTTTAAAAAGCTAATGGGACAAGCCTAAGCTATAGGCCAGGCTTTCAGAATTAATAATGAACCTCCATATCATCTTTTTTTGTTTTATTTTGTGGCTGGAGGCTCAAAGACAAATCTATCAACAGTCCCCATTTAGCTTCCTGGTTTTTGCAATTATTTAAGGTGGTTCTAACTTCTAAAGATTTGGAGCTAGAAGCCTCAGATGAGAGAACGAAGTATATGATCTTTGTCTTTCTGCTTCTGGGTTACCTTGCACAATATGGCCTTTTCTAGTTCTATTCATGTCCTGTTAGATTTTCTTTTTCTGTAGTATTCCAAGTATATGCACCATTTTCATTATCCATTTGTTAGCATTTAGCTTGTTTCCATCTATTGGTATGACAGGGCAATGCAGTGAAGAGGCTCGTCTGCCTCTTATTCCGGCTGAGGCCATTTCACAGTGGACTCGAATTTTACCTCCTTGATGGAGAATTCCATGAAAACTTATCCAACTCTATTCAAGGAACCAGATGCCAATTTGTCCCTGTTTACTTATTTTGGCTTCTGTTAAAATTGGTTGCTTGCACAAAACCTCATCCTGCAGCTGCTAAACAAGATAGCAGAATGTGGCTTTTGCCTTTAAAATGCCCCTTGCACCAAACACTCGGGGCAGCAAATGCATGAGTACAGTCCCAGCCAGATGGGATGAAGACTCTCAATTGTCTGTGGACTGACTGAATGGTCTTCTCTGGTGAGTTCCGCATAACACTAGCTATTGTAAATAGAGCAGCAATGAACATGTCTGAGCAAGTATCTCTGGAGCAGGATGTCAAGTCCTGTGGCCAAGAAGTAGTGTAACACAGTTATATGGTAGAATTAGTTTTAGCTTTTTGAGATTCACCACACTGATTTCTAGAGGGCTGTGGCTCCAAGTTTGCAATCCTACCAATGATGAATGATGAATGAGGGTTTTCTTCTCCCACCTCCACCTGAGCATTTATTGTCCATTGCTGACTGGGATGAGATGAAATCTCAAAGATTTTTAATTTGTATTTCCCTAATTCTGGAGACCATCAACATTTTTTTTGAGATATCTCTTTGCCATTATTTTTCTTCTTTGGAGAGTCCCCTGTTCAGATTCCAGGCCCATGTTTTGAATGGGTCATTTATTTTCTTACCTTTTTGTCTTTTGAGTTCTGTATATATAGACTGAATATTAATCCTATGTCAGGTGTATTGCTGTCAAAGACTCTCTCCCATTCTGCAGATTTTCTATTAACTTGATTGTTTCTTTAGCCATACTGAAACTTTTTAGTTTTATGAAGTCCTACTTGTCCATTAATAGACTTAATTCTCGGTCACATGGCTTCCTACTCAGGAAGTCTTTTTCTTCACCTATGCCATTTAGGGTATGCCTCGGTTTCTCTCTAGTAGGTTCAGTGTTTCAGATTTCAAACCTCGGTCTTCTATTCATTTGGAATTTTGTTTTTGTACAAGGTAATAGATATCAGTCTAATTTCACGCTTCTGCATGTGGACATCTAGTTTTCCCATCAGCACTTGTTAGAGATCTTTCTTTTCTCCAGTGTATGTTTTTGTATCTTTGCCATAGAGTAAATGGCTGGGGTCACATATACTCTTGCTAGGTCTCCAGTTTTGTTGTTTGGTCTTCACGCCTCTTTTGTGCCAGTGTCATATTGCTATTATTACTGTGGTTCTGTAATATAGCTTAAGATCTGGAATGCTAATCCCTCCAATAGTGTTCTTTTTGCTGAGGGTTGTTTATGTTAGGTCCTAGGATCTCCATTTATCCAGAAATGATCTCAAGCTGGACTACAGAAGGATTTCTAGAGGTTAGATAAAAGGCAGCATTCCTCTGGAACTTGTAAAACTTGTTTTGTCCAGCAAAAGGAATTATTTTCCTTGCCTCTGGCAGAAGAGAGGCGGCTCTCCACTGATTTATACTTTGGCAGCTATCAGCGTGTCAGAGTCCAAACTGGCCTCCAAGGTTCCTCAGTCCCTACTCAGAAGTACTTATTCTACTTTTCAAACTTCACTGTAGCCTTCCAGCCTTTCCCTCCCCCTAGTTACTCTCTGTCCTCATAACCCACATTTTTTTCCACTCTGTATGTACTCTCTCATCTCTCTCACAGATAGCCCTGGCTGAATGGAAAACAAAACAAGAGGCTAAGAGAGCAACAAGGTATGGTTAAAGAGGTTTACTGTAGGTGTGAGGGAAAGTGCAGGCAGAGGCATCTGAAAGATTCCAGACTGAACCCGGGCAGCAGAAGGAACAGTACCATGAAAGGAGAGAGAGGAAGGGAGAGGGAGAGTTGAAGAGAGAGAGGTGGAGGGGAGCCTGAGAGGTCAGGAGCTGGCCAGGAGATCAGAAGACCAAGAGATCCAAGAGCCAAGAGGACATGTAGCTAAAATGGGTTATGAAGGGATGATAGAAGCTGAGGAAGGGGAATGAAGCTCAGGCACAGGAGAGGTTTGAGATAGGGAATGAATATGACAGCCGAGATGACTCTGTAACAGGAACTTATTAGTAGGGACTAAGGGAGCCTGGAGGCCTGGCATAGACCTTGATATGCTAATAGGCACCACAGGCATAGGTTAATGGAAAAGTCATGTGTGCCTTTTGCCAGAGATAAGGAGAATGATTTTTTTTAACAAGTAGGAACTATTTTCATCAGCCCCTGAGGGAATGCTGGCTTTTGTCTAAATGCCAGACTGGCAAAAGGAATTTCCTGAGACCTAACATTAGCAATGTCTAGTCTACTTCTCTTTCTCTCTGCTCTTGGCTTTTCCAACTGTCTCTAAGTATTCTCCATTTTTGTTTGTAATAAAAATCTTTCTCTTAATGGAGTGGTTATCTCAGCAGTTTCTTTACTGAGTCCCCTGAATACAGTTTTGGTTATCCAGGGTCTTCTGTGGTTCTTTGTGAATTTTACAATAGATTTTTCTTTTTCTGTGAAGGATGAGAAGTGAAGTCAAGGATCTTGGAGGTGAACTTACAACTGATGGTTTACTAAACCAGCACAGTCTCTAACAACATTCTAAAGATTTGGTCTTATACCCTCAAACAAATTTAGTCTTCACCCCTTGTTAAGGAAACCACAACCAATAATAATGAAGTTGTGTAGCACATTCCCAGAGGATACACCTATAATCCAACTCCTAAACCTAAGGCTAGAGATCATTGTGGAATAGGGGATGAAAAGATTGTAAGAGTCAAAGGAAAGGGGAGTGTGCTATGGGATTGTGCATCCTAGGAACGTCAGGTATCAGAAGCGACACCCATGACGTCTAACCAACATGACTACCAAAACATGAGCTGAACAAAGACAACAACAGACATGGTAACGTGGCCAAGGAAAGCCCAGGAAGGGTTAACACTAAACAAAGACCCACAGACAGGCAGACAAGGACTGCTGAGAGCAGGAGAAATAGTCTTCCCCCGGAAGAGAACACCAACTGCTTAGCTAATACCAAACGGTCCACCTGAAAATGTACATGCAAGTAACATTATATGAACTCAGCAGGTTATTTTTATGTATTTTGGAATATGTGTGCATACACACCACACACGCATGCACGCATGCGTGCGTGCACACACACACAACAATAGTTAATGATAAAAGAGGCCTCAATTTTGAAAGCGAGGAAGGAGAAGTGTACAGAAGGGTTTGGACAGAGGAAAGAAAGGAAAAAAGTTAGACAATTATAATCTCAAAAATAAGTTTTTAAAAAAGGTCTGCTTCTTGTTCCCAGAGGATTATGAGACTTCAAAAACAGAAGAAAAAGCTGACCCAGGGAGGATGTCATGGCACCACCAGTAGGGATAGAGGAGGATGGTCAGAAGAGATGAGTGCCTGGGAGCCCTAAGATGTTTAACCTAGAACCTCTTAAAGGATTCTGGTGTCCCTCAGATCCTACATGAATCTGTTCACGTTTTAGTATAGTCCATTGCTTTTACTGTCTGCGAATCTGTTGTGGTCTTTTTCCTCATCTTAATCTTCTGGCTCTCCTCGTTACACAATTCTGTGCTTGCTTCATGAACCAACTTAGAGGTTTGTTAGATAACCCTGTACTTCATAATCCCTGCAACACACACACTCACAAACCTGAGCTCACCGTAAACATTATCTCACTAATCAACAGGCCAGCCCATGAACTATGTTAGGAAGAATGAAAGGAGGACTGTAAAAGTTCTCCTCTCCAGCTGAAGATATTTTGCCCACAAACAAGAAAGAAATTTGGAGTTACTACTGAATTTTTACCTTACTGCCATACAATATTTCATATCAACCTAATTAATTACCCTTAAAAGGACTGAAGCTATTTAAGCCTGAATAATTTCCTGTAAACTAGTAGTATTTCCTATTTGACTTTATCATTTATTCTTTTGTTGTGACTGTGTCTCATGTAGCCCTGATTGACCTCATACTTATTATTTACCAGACAATGACCTTGAACTCCTGGTCCTCCACCCCAACCTCTCCATTTCTGGGATTATTGCTAAGCACTAAACCCTCAGGGACTGCAGTGTTGGGGATGGACCCCAAGGAGTCACTCATGCTAGCAAGCAGTCTCCTGACTTAGCTACACTGCTAGTCCTTTACTTCCTAGGTTAAAGTTAAATTCTATAAATATTCAGTCCCACATCATTTCACTATGGTACTTATCATCTGAGGATTTGAACTATGATTTTTACCGTATATAAGTGTCATGTCCTATACCAAGGGCTCCTATGTTTTACTCTATAGCTTCATGTCATTATTGTGACTCCTAGCCCTCAGAATCATTCCTAAGGTATTGTTATAGCAATCTACATAAACAGCTTAAATGTAGCTTTGACTATTAGATGGTGTTCTAGTATAGTTCATTTCTGTTTTTGTGATTATAAAAAAAAAGTAGAAGAAAAGAAAAAGCTGATAAAAGCAACTTTTAAGAAAAGGGTTTGTTTTATTTGGTTTACAGTTTCAGGTCAATCTACCATTGCAGAGATACTAACATCGAACTTGAAGCAGTAGTCACATCTCATCCATACGAGTGCACTCATACTTAGTGTTCAGTAAGTGCTAGAAACTACTATACCTAGAGTCCCGGGCCCCAAACTAAGAATCACACCATTGACTTTAGGCAGGATATGCTCTGATCAATGAAAACAATCAAGACAATCCCCCACAGACCTGTGTACATTCTAAACTGACCTAGATAATGCCTTACTGAGACTTTTTTACCAGGTTGTGTCAGGTCGGCAGTTAAAGCTAAGCATCACAAGTGACTAGTTAGGGAGGGCCAGAGACCAGCCGGCCCGATTGCTCCCTTTTGCACTCTCTATTTTTGTTGCCTAAGAGGTAGAAGTGGTTGTATATTTGCCAATGAATATGAAAAAGAGTGTTTCTTTTTCCAAGTCTTGCCTTACTCATTAAACCAGTTTTTGGTTTCCCACAAATGTCCTCAGGCAAAACTGTGACACCCCGCCCCCCCGCTGCTTCCAGAACTTCTTATTTGTCCTCCCTTTGTCTGTGGATAAAGTCTCATCCACTTCTGCTGCTTAGAAATGGCCCTCTGAAAGCTCCACGTGGGTATGTGCATGAAAACTCATCTCTGGCTTGCAATTCAAAAGGCAGACTTACTGTACTTACGGCTGCCTTTGTGTTACAAGTGCAGGAGGATTTTATCACAAGGATCCACACTGAGACAGGGATTTGTCCTGAAATCAACAGTGAATGGTTTGTGGTACACAAAATAAAATATGTCTCCCTTTCCTACTCTTTCCTACAATATTATTAACTACATCTTCATTTTCAAGTCACCACACTATTTTTTTTTAGCATTCTATAAAAATACTTTATAGGGCTGCAGAGAAGGTTCAGTGAGGAACAGTACTTGCTGAACAAACATGATGACTTGAGTTGAAATCCCCAGCAGTTCCTTGGGTGTGACCTTGAACATGCCTATAACCTCAGCTCTTCAAGGGGCAGAGAAAGGGATTCTCTGGGGTGTTCTGGCTCCTTGTATAGCTCTAAAGTCACTGATAGACCCTTTCTCAAGGAGTAATGTTGAGAAAAATAGAACCAAACTGCTGACCTGCACGCATGCGCACGTGCACACACACACACACACACTCACACACACACACACGCATGCACAGGCACACATACCTGAACATACATACAAAAATCAAAATAAAATAAAATATTTGAAAATCACCCTTAAAATATTTGATTGGGTGCTATTTTCCAGATGCAATTAAAAAACTATTAAGTAGTTTCTAGTCTAGTAAAAATTCCCCAATGAAGGCCAATTAGAACAAAGGAACTTAAGCCACAGGGTTAAGGTAATTTTGGATAGTTAAATAGTAGAAACTCCATGCCTAAGCAACAGAAATCTGTCAATAAAGAGATATGATAATTAAAAGATAACTAATATGAAGAAAAAGATGCTGATTATCCCTGATAAGTGTAATGAAATGATCAGACTCTGCAGACCCTGGTCAGTGGTGAAAGCATCTTAATGCAGGCTGAATGAGCCATTTGATTTCTTAGAATACAAGTGAAAAACAGATCTGGTACACATCTGCATCCCAGCACTTCTGCCTTGAGATGATGGGGCAGATGCTAATCCCACCAATGGAGAATAAGGCCACCACTCCAGTTTAGAGTCAAATTTGAAGCAAGCTTTAATTAAATACTGGCAAGTGGATGGGTTCTGGCCCATTTCATAATCAGGTTCCCGGGAAATGACCCAGAAGCCATGGCCCAGAATCAAGTATGGCAAGGATTTAAAAAGGAAACCCATAATTATTTCATTTCCAATCAGGGGCATGCATATATCGTGACATATTTCCTGCCCATGCACCTCCTGCTCACTTGTGATCAGACACATCCAATGCAGATGAGTCAAACAAACTTGTTCAGAGGAATGAAAACCTGTGGTTTGTTATCTCCCAGTAAAAGTAGCTTCCAGCATTTCAGGAACTGTCTGTCCTTGGGCAAGGGGCTTGGAATCAGAGGCATTTTTGCTTCACTGATCTCTAAGGCAACATAATTAACACTTAAAATGCAATTTTGGCTCTCACACAGAGGCAGGAGAATCACCTGGAAGAGTGGCCTACTAGCCCTTGTCTCAACAAGCTGGCAGGAAAGAGATGAGTCCTGAAAGCTGTCCTCTGACCTGCACGTGTGTGCTGTGTGGCACTTGTGCATTCCATCCCCACAGGCTGTGCCCATTCCTCTCCACAGCCACACACATTTCTAATGTTTCTAGAGCCAATAAATCTGTTCAGTGGAGGTGAAAATGAAGGCAGAGTGTTCAGGTTCTGAGAAAAGAAAATGCAAATAAGTTACAGGGAAGACCAGGTTTCCTTCAGGTCTCTACTGCAGTAGCACCCCCCCTCCCCCAGAAGTAAAGAATATAGTCCATTTACAATGACAAGATGAACAGCGTTGTTCCATTGGCAAGTGAACGAGAATGCAACCTTCAGAAAAGAAGCAGGCCAAGTCCAGAGGGAGTAGGGCTTGCATTCTCCTCCGGTGTGTGCCCTCTGTGCCTCCCGAGGGTCAGGCACCTCAGAAAAGGAACAAGCTATTCCCAGAAGTCCATTTTACTTCCATCTCAATCTGTTATAGGCAGGCACATGAGATAAGAATATGTGCAGGGGTTAATTAGCTATCAAGTTGCAAAGTGTACCAGGTGGGAGGCGATCAGGGCTATATGGATTAATCTCTGTACAAGAAGTTACTGAAACTGGCTTAAGGTTACCTAGTTAGTGCCACCCACTACCACCACCAATTGTTCTTCATGACATGGCAGGGAAGGCATCTGCACTCAGGAAGCAGAGACAGAATAGAAAATGGGGCAGAGTTAGAAAATCCCCAGGGACCCCCTTCTTGCAGCAAGGCTGTACCTTCTACAGGTTCCACAACCTTCCCAAACAGTGCCACAAGTTGGGTACCAAGTGTTCAAACACACACATCTAAAGAGACATTTCATATTCAACCCACAACAGTCCACAAGCTATGGAACTGGGGGTGTTTAGCCAACTGAGGAAAACGAGTGTTTGTTCTCGAGCCACTAGAAGGAAGACAACACCCCTAAGCAACCCCTCTACTCTGAGGATATTAGTGTCTCCAACCTCCAGGGAGTCAAAAGAATGAATTTGTATGTGCTAGGTGACTATGTCTGTGGTCAGCTGTCATGGGAATAATAAATTACTTCAGAGACTGATGACAATGTCCCAGGAGCAGCTCATCCATGATCCAGTGAGGCTGAGCTCAGTGACAGCAATTGTCAGGGACTGCTGTGAAAATGTGCTAGAGAATTCAGGCGATGCACTGGAGGTGCTCCTGGTGTGCACCATCTGCCCTGAAGACTTCAGAAACGGAAACAGGAGTGAGTGCAACTCGTTCCTTAGAGTAAATACCAGTGTTCTAGTGAGGGCCTGGAGGTAAAAGTGCACATTGCTGCATGACAGTACTGCTTCTCTTTCTCTCTTCTTGAACATTTGTCCCATGGGACATAAAATGGAGAAACTTGAAACTAAATAGGAACTTAACCAGCCTGGCGGCAAGCAGTGATTTCTCTTCATTGTCAATTCTCCGCTGCGGCAAAGGACACTGTAATCTGGGCTACAGGAAGGCCTGGTGGAAGAGAATGACCATTTTTCTAAAGAACCTAACGTTTTCCTATGAACAAAGTTTTGCCAGGCATATGCTGAGTGAAGAATACAACTTACCCACTAAAATGCTTGCAGCTTTTGCTTACAAGGTAAAATGTTAAGTCTGAGTTTGGCTTCTTCCCTAAAGTGTAACATCCTCACTTTACTTCCCACATCTAGTGGGTAGAGAGACTGCCTCAGACTCCTCTTCACATAGCAGGTGGAGATCCTTTGTCCATAGTGGATATATCCCACTTTTCCTAATTTTTTTAGCATGCATGTGTATTTTGGTATATATGTATGTGTATGTGTTTGTGTATGTACACAAGGTTTTTCCAAACAAGGTTGCTCTGTTTCTGTGTGTAACCTGACTGCCCTGGAACTCACTCTGTAGACCAGGCTGGCCCCAAACTGAGAGATACCCTGCATCTGCCTCCTAAGTGCTGGGATAAAGCATGTGTCACCATTGCCTTGCTTATTAGCATATATTAATTTTGTTAAGAATAGATTTTATTGTGACATTTTTATATAGGCGTATCAAGTTTTGATCCTAATGACCTTGCCCTGCCCTCATTTGCACCTCTCTCACTCTCATATACCCCTCTTCTCTTCCACATTAATTCCCTTCTACTTTCACGTCTTTTCCTTTTCGAACCCCATGTGTGTTTCACTGGGGCCGCTCACAAGCCTGGATGAAGGGTTATATTTGCAGAGACATGGGCACCTTATCGGTGCCTATACAGTGAAATATCTCTCCTCCCATCATAAATCCTCAGGAAGGCACAAGCCTTGCAAGCTGCTCCCTGCTCCAGGATGGATGTTGATGAGCCAGGTGTGTATAGTCTTCTGCAGGTAATCATAGCTGCTATGCATTTAAGAGCAAGATTTCTGGCTAGTTTACGCCAACTTGACATAAGCTAAAGTTGTCTAAGAAGAGAGAACTCAATGTTTTTTTTTTTTTAAATCCTCCGTAAGTTTGGTCTGTGGGCAAGCCTGTAGGGCATTTTCTTCATTAGTGATCCATGTGGGAAGGATGAGTCCATTATTCTTGAGGTTACTCCTGGGTTTGTGGTCCTAGGCTCTATATGAAAGCAGGCGGAGCAGCCCAGGAGGAGAAAACCAGTAAGCAGCACCCTCCATGGCCTCTGCATCAGCTCCTGCCTCCAGGTTCCTGCCTTGCTTGAGCTCCTGTCCTGAAGGGACAGACTCTGAAGGGGAAGTCAAATAAACCCCTTCCTCTACAAGTCTCTTTAGGTCATGATGTTCCATCATCGTGGCAGTAGCCATGACTAGGACAGCCACATCACATCTGAGAGTGTTCCAAAACACTCCCTCCTCCACCTCTTTCTTCCCTGTATCCCAGATATGAAGACCTTAGGATGTCCTACCTTGTATAGTGCAGCATTTCACAACAGAGAAATGGCGTTTTGTGAAGTCTCTGTTACAAGGACACAATGTCAAATGGCTTTGGGTGACAAATCACATTTTTCATAACAGTTCATGAAGATATAGATTCAGTTCTAGGCAATATGTGTTACAGTGACCTACATTAGCAGGTCAAACCCTTTGTATCAGTCTTGAATTATTTACACACACACACACACACACGAAATTCTGCATTATCCCTCCTGCTTCTTGGGTTGTAGGAAGGGAGGTGCGCAAACTCTCAGGACATATTGTTTTACATGGTGTTGCAACTTACCTGTCCAGCCATTGTCCCGAGTCTAGTTTGATTCCTCTGTGGGTGCACTGCTATTTCATATTTTGAAAGGTGACAGCAGGAGCTGATAATGACTCAATTGGTAGGGTACTTGCTGTTCAAATATGAGGATTACGTTCAATTCCCAACACCACATGAAATGTGTGGTACTGATTTCTAGGACTTGCTGACCACTTAGTCTAGGCAATTCTGCAAACTCCACATTCAAAGTGAGAGAGAGACCCTGTCTCAAAAAAGAAGGTGGAAATTGATTGAGGAAACGTGAATTTGACCTCTGGCCTTCACATGTGCACACATGCAAATGTGTTTGCACACATGTACACATGTACACCTAAATACCACCACATACAAACGATAAAAGATGCAGATCTAGCACAATGAGCAGTTAGCTTTTATTAGTTTTCACTGGTAGAAATGTGTGATTTCAGAGGGTCCTTCATGAGTCCAGACAGTCCTGACCTTTTATTACACATGTCTACTGATTTGCTTGTGCTCTCAGTTCTTTAAATGCAATTCCGTTCAGGGCAGGCCAAGGATTCGTGTTATCTGACCCATGAGAAGAATGAGGTGATCATTATTGCTTGGAGGAAACTTGCCTTGCTTCCTTCTTGTTCTTCTTGTCCCTGGTACAACTGGGCAAAACTCACAAGAATGTATGTATGTGTATATATATATATATATATATATATATATATATATATATATATATATATATGTGTGTGTGTGTGTGTGTGTGTGTGTGTGTGTGTGTGTGTGTGTGTGTGTGTGTGTGTGTGATATATATGTGTGTGTGTATATACTCCATTATTGTTATACTGACAAGCCTCACTTACATGTACTATGGTCTTGGAGATACTTATCACAGTAGACTAGTACTGTCCTTTTGCAGTGCTCTTGTTATAGCATCTTACTTTACAGTTGGGGAAATGGGGCGCAGGACAAAGGCAACATAAACTATTAACCCAGGTTTTTCAGGGAAATGCTAATGAAAAATTGTTCTGGAAGAATGGATAGTGTATAAGACTAGGGTATAGTGAATTAAGGTATCCTAGAGGTCTGCAAACTAAACCTTAGCCCTAGCAGTTGGCCTTCTCCTCCACGGGAAAATAATTACACACTCTTTCCAAGAATTTTTGTTTGGGGCTGGAAAGATGGCTCGGCAGTTAAGAGCATTTGTTTTTCCAGAGGACGGGGGTTTGATTCCTACCTACTTCTGTTCACAATTATCAGTAACTCCAGTGCCTGGGGATCCGATACTCTCTTCTAACCTTCAGGCTAACATGTAGTGCACATACATTCACACAGGCAAAATATTCATAGACATAAAATAATAAAAAAATCTTAAAACTTTTATAAACTTTTTTTGAGTAAAAAGAAGAATTTTTTTATGGGTGCCTTGGAATTTTCATGGTGCTGGTCACCTGATTTAGAGACCTGTGGTGGCCACGTGATTCTGTGACTGTGCTATCTCCCTAGTTCCCTTAGTAACACTTGTTATGACTGTAGCTGATGTGATATATTTCTGATTTCAAATCATAAGTTGAACACAATTCCTTTAAAAAGACAGTAGTGGAAATAACACAGGGATGGAAATAAAGCAACCCATCTCAGCTTTTATGCTATTACTAAGATCACAGGAACAAAGGAGACGGTTGTTGTTGTACATTATGATTCTCTGATCCTAGTTGAGTTTTGCTCAAACTGGGCATAAATAATCAAGATCACCAGAGGTTGCCCTCTACCTCTGTCATATCTGTGTAGCTCCAGGTAATGACAGACCACGTGGAATAGTGACATGAATTGAGCGACACATTTTAGAGGCAATCTCTAAGAGATTATACTTTACGTTCTCACCATCTGCAAAGGATCACTCCAGAGACCCTTACAATTTAGGGACAGGGGCATGAGGATATTTTAGAGTAAGACAGAGGATGAAGGAGAAATAGTCAGGGAAAATCTCTGCCAAGCAAGTTGTATCAAACTAACATTCCCTGCAGCTATGCTTAGATAAAATGATCAACCCATAGTTACTGGCTCTGCTCCTCTCTGAGTGCTCATCTGGGCTTGGCCTCCAAAGAAATTCCCCTGAACTAAAAGGTTATATTTGTCAAATAGGGATTAGAGGATGGAATCTGAAATACGTAAAAGAGATTTTG
The DNA here is from genome assembly GCA_004026605.1 of Ondatra zibethicus. Classification (NCBI taxonomy): domain Eukaryota; kingdom Metazoa; phylum Chordata; class Mammalia; order Rodentia; family Cricetidae; genus Ondatra; species Ondatra zibethicus. The sequence goes on from PVIU01009328.1 coordinate 63,269, forward strand.
TTGGGAACACAAGGCCTTAAAGCCAGTGTATGTTTAGACAACATGGTGCTCAAATGGATATCCAGTATGAGTGAGCAAAAAATATGTTGGACTCTGGGCATCCAGTGGGGGTTATTAGCCAGCACAAAATAGGCTGATATGGGGTATTAAAACAAACTATTTATTTCAAAGTGAACAGATATGTAATCTGTTATTTGATTGTATTTGGCAAAGTGCCACTTTTGTGTGATTCTGTATAAAAGTATTGCTGAGGGTAGAGATCGAGTCTTTGTCTGGGCCTCCATCTCTGGCATTCCACTTATGTGCATCTTTGTGCAAGCCTGTGTTACCACCTCTGTGCGCTCTGCCTGCAGGAGACCTGCATGTAGCAGCCTGTGCCTGGGTACAGGCATCTGCTGTTTGCCTAGCAACCTTGTCTGCTGAATAGCATGTCTTCTCTACCTGAAGCTCCTCAAAGTCTTGTCAAACTCCAGGTCTCCAATGACCCAACTTCTTTCCCGTCTTAAACTTCACACATGTGAACAATTTTTCTTTTTTTCCTGAAAACGAAGGTCCTTTGGCAAGATTATTTAACTGTTTTTCTTTGCAGGAAACTTGTGAGATCTATACTCATTCCCCAGTGTGCTGCTACCTTAATTGGCAACTCACCTGGGAGACGGGCCTCTGGGCACACCTGTGGGAAGTATATTGACTGGCTTAACTGAGGTAGAAAGACCTATCCAATGTTCCTGGCACCCCTTCCTGTCTGGGAACTGTTGCAAGGAGGGAGGCTTGTTGGTTCCTGGCTCTCCTGGCTAGCTTAGCCCTGAAATAACCACACAGAAATTGTATTAATTAAAACACTGCTTAGCCAATTAGCTTTAGCTTCTTATTGGCTAATTCTTAAATCTTAATTTAACCCATTTCTATTAATCTGTGTTTCACCACATGGCAGTGGCTTACCAGGTGAAATTCCCAGTGTCTATCTCCTGTGGATCCATGGCGTCTCTCTGACTCCACCCTTCCTTCTCTCAGCATTCAGTTCTGTCCTCCCCACCTACCTAAGTTCTGCCCTATCAACTGGCCAAGGCAGTTTCTTAATTCATCAATGGCAATGAAAGCACACAGAGGGGACTCCCACATCAGGGAACAGAGTGCTACAAGGGGAGAAGGAACCAAGCAGAGACAGACATTTTTCACTCTGATTCTTGAGTGTGCATGCAGTGTAACCAGCTGCTTCAAGTTCTTTCCATTGCAATTGCCTTGAACTGCAAGGTAAAGTAAACCCTTTCTCCCTTAAGTTGCTTTTGTTGGGCTATTTTATCACAGCAATTGAAAAATAGCAAAGATAACAAGAAATTAGTTGTCTTTTTTTTTTTTATCTTGGGAAGTCCTGAAGATGAGTTCTGATTCTAGATAGACCCTTAATCTAATGTGTTCTAAATTGAAACTTTTATTTTGGTTATCAGATGGTCTTTTATTGAAATATTTTCTCTTGTTGCTTCTCAACTATCTGGGCATGCCACTGCACCACTGTTGATGTCACCAATGATGTCATAAGAGTGGCAGCCATCCACATTGCAGCCCACAGAGTGTGCAGTTCCCAGGATCTCATTAACACTTCCAGAAAGTTCTCTGGTTAAATTTAAACTTTTAATCTGAAGTTAAAATTCATACACACACACAAAAAAACTCCAACAAAATATGTGTATTTGGGAAGTTCTAAATGTTGAATAAAGAATACTCATAAAAAGAAAACTCAACACAGATTCTTATTCAAAATTCATAACATAGCACATAGCAGTGAAAACTGGTACCTGGGAATGTGCTTCAACTGGCAGAATGCTTGCTAACATACATGAAGTCCTGTGTTAGATCCCCAGCCTGGCATAAAACCAGGAATGATGGTGCAAGCCTAAACTCCCAGGACTTGGAATGTAAAGGCAAGATGATTCGAAGTTCAAGATTATCTTTGTTTATATAGCAAGTTTGAGGCCAGTCTGGAGCAACGTCTAAAAAAAAAAAAAAAAAAAGAATTGTATATATATATAAGACATTACAAGGAAGATAAAAGATACATGGTAAATACTCTGTGTGAGATTCTAAGCAGTCATAAAAACTATGTCTATATAAAAATATGAAATGATACAAGTTAGTAGAAAGGAATAAAAGCATGTGATAAAATTTTTACCATATCAACAAAATTGTCTTGAAAAATGTATCTTAAAAGACATCACTGAGTTACAGCTAATTGTCAGTTTGTTAACTATAAACCATATGCCTGATGCTGCCTTACACATGTGAGCCCATTAGATTCTGAACATGTTTGAATAAACATTCATATCACATATGACAATATGACAGCACACTTGTTTTAAAATACTCAGGTATTGATTTTGATATTGTGATTTTATGTCAAACTGACTGGGTGAAATTACACAGAGATTTGGACAGATGCTACTTCTGCCAAAGAGTTCTTATTCTTTAAAAATTCACATTATATTTTACATTATTTGTTTTTCATATGTGATACTGAGTTACATAAGTCAAATTTCATGAGTGTATGTAGATGTACTAGCACATGTTTCTCTTCAAATAACATTTAAATCAATTAAGTATTCATTCAGTGAAGCAAACTGCACCCCATGCTTGCTGGTGGGACTTGTACACTCAGTCTGTAATGAGTGAGCTGCCAGGAGGAAGAGGATATCTTACCAACACTAAGCTGCAGCCTAAAATGACATTTCCATGAATGTGCAGCCACCTGTGCTATCCTTCATAACCAGATACACTAATTCCTTAAAAGAACACCGCTCCTTCCTCCCTCTCTCCCTCCCTGCCCTCCCCCCGTGATGGTTAATATTGAGTGTAAGCTTGATATCATCTAAAAGCACCTGGCAAACAGACCTCTGTGAGGTCTGTGAGGATGCTTCCGGTTTGGGTTAGCTGAGGTGGGAAGACTACCCTGAGTCTATGAGGCACCATTCCCTGGGCTGAGGGCCTGGACTGCCCAAGAAGGAGAAAGTGGCTGAACACAGCATGGGTCACTTTCTGCTCCTGGCAGCTGCCTTGCCTTTTCCACAGTGATGAACTGTATTTTCAAATAGCAAGTCTAAACAAGCCCTTCCTTTGCTTTTGTCACGACAATGAGAAAAGCAACTAATGTCTCCTGCTGCCTCGTGGTCTTTCTGTCTTCCCTTCCGGCATACCTACACAAGAGATTTCTCAGCTTTCCAGGGATTTGTGCCCTACCAAAGTCATTGCAACACTATGCTTGTTAGCGCTCCCCAACTTGTCACAAGCTTGGGTCATCTGGGAAGAGAAATCTCAACTGAGGGAGTGCCTCCATCCAATTGGCCTGTAGGCGAGTCTGTGGAGCATTTCCTTCATTAACAATTGATGTGATAGCGTCTGTCCAGGATAGTATGCTCAGTGTCACACCAGAGCAGGTGGTCCAGAATGGCCTAAAAACAATCAGCTGAGCAAGTCATAATGAGCAAGCCAGTAAGTAGCATTCTCTGTGGCCTCTATTTCAGTTACTGCCTCTAGGTTCCTACATTGAGTTCCTGCCCTGACTTCCCTCCTTGATAGACTGTACACTGTTTCTTAAAATAAACCCTTTATTCCCCAAGCTGGTTTTAGTTTTTAGCACAGAGATAGAACGCAAACTAGGACTAACGCAGATATTTATTGTATCTAACTCGGTCAATAGCCGAGTTTCACCAGTCTACCTCAGAAATGCTCAGATAGAGCTACTAAAAATGAAGATAAGAAGACTTACGTGAACATGCTTTGAAATCATTATAAAGTCCAGTAATGTATTTGTTCACTGGAATCATAGTAAACTGATGTGTCCCCTTTGTGTGTGTGTGTGTGTGCGCGCGCGCGCGCGCGCTCACGCACACGCGCGTGCATGCGTGCAACTGTGTTGGTTTTGATTCCCTAGAGAATTTTGACTATTACAAATTTTGCTTCAGATAGTGGTTGCTCATAAACAAAATCTTAAAAACAAGCATTTTAATTTGAATTAACTCTGATCTTTTTGGAACGGATTCCCTGTTCTAGTTAGGTTTAGAAACATTGCTGATGCTTTTACAGTAATAACAAGAATATGCATAATGGCCCTGCATTTGATTTCTGTATCATGAACATCATTGTGAAATGGGCAGCAGAGTACTCAGTGAGAAAACGTCTGTCACCAACACGGTATGGCACATATCACAAAGGCTCAAACAGGCCAGGAAGACCGAAGACTATACATGAAGAAGAAGGTCTACTGCCTATGGTACCCTAAACTTCCTTATAGCATTTACATCTCCTAGGTCATAGCTGTGGCTTCCTGGGACATCTTGTAAAAACTGAGTGACAAAGAAAGAGAAAATGCAGGCCTTTCCTCCAGGTGTCTCTGCATAATTTATAAGCTCCAGTGGGAATAGATAGATGTAGGAATTCTGGTTTCTTAGTCATACCTTAAAAGCAAAGATGAGGGGATTCTTTGTAATAGAACTTCATGAAGTGCATGAAGATGCTTCTTTTGATTGGACTGTGAAACACCAGGCATATAACCATCCTGGCAGTAATGCAGATATTCTAAAGAGACATGTGTGCTCCTCCTTTGGCTGTAAGAATATTCACTTACGGTTCCCTAAGAAAATAGAATTTCTCCAAGAATCCCATGCTGAAAGAAAGAAAAGGCTAAATCTTGGCACCAACCAGACCAAGAGTTTGTTTCTTAGGCAGAGATTTCATATAGTTTAAACAACTTGTTAGACCACCTTCAGGAGAGACTAGAGCCCATACAATGATGAATCAATGATGAGCAGGACCACACATTGACCAGGACTGCTAAGCTATGCATTGCTTTTCCCTCTGTTTAGGTCTAAACCTCTTGTTATGGTAACAAAGATAGACTTGGAGCATAAACAGACTTGTTTATTTCCATTATCCGTGTGGCCACATTGAATAATTTCACTCTTGTTTGTTGTTAAGGATGGGTGGTTAAGCCTATTATGGAAGAGCTGTCAGGTCTTACGTGCTGTCCATTGCTGTAGGGAGCCTACCAAAGGAGACCACACAGACACAGTCTGTAGTCAGTTGTGTCGTTATGCCAACCAGCTTGGAACTGCACTCAGGAATTTGCAACTTACATGTAGTCTGAGTATTTCAGAGCAAGAGGCTTTTAAAGGCAGAAAGCACATGCTGGTATCTCACTCTGCAGCTGTAGGGGGAGGCTTGCAGGAGCAGGCAACTTAACAGAAGCTAAGATAAGTTAACTGGGGCATCTTGGCCTCTCAGCTCCTAGAAGAGAGTTAGATAATTTTCCACTGGATTCTCCATTAAGGAGATAAAATTCTAGTTAAACCAGAAATGGCCTCAGCAAGATTACAAGATGTAAGAAGCTCTGCCCTGTCTTGTCCTGCCATATTATGACAATACGCGTAACAGGGATCTGGTTCTATATCAACTAATGGACTGTAGCAAACATTTGGTCAGGGAATTGGAAGGAACATGACCCATAAATTTAATGCTAGTAGAGGTCTGTGGAGGAGGGAGGTAGATGAGCCTCTTCAAATGAAGGAAACACTAAAATATTTGTATATTCACGAAAGGGTGACCTTGAAAGAGGAGCAATTTAATAGCCCAGCTACCTATGCTGACATTGTTTTCTTTAGTTTCCCGCAGATCTTAGAAGAGGCAACCCTTCCTACCCAGGAGACAACCTAACCAAAGATGTGTAGTATAGGCTACTTATTAACTGCACCTGCTGCCTTGTGGTGTAGGGACCTCGTCTCCCTTAGAAACCTTTAAGAATGGACCTTAGTTTTGTTTGATGGTGTGAAACACTGGCTTCTCAGAATCGCGCTGTTAACTTCAGAGTTAACAGTTCTCAGCAACTCTCGCTGAAGGACGGTCATCTAGACACCTTTATCAAACCTCCTCTCTTCTACTCCTAAAAGCTGAGTGATAAGGAAACCTGTACAAAGGAATAGTCCACCCCTTTCCCTGCCATTGCTGCCATTACTTGTAGGCATGGCTGAAGCTATACAAGGACTTGGTAACATACTTTCATTCTATTGGCTCCTTTTCTTCATGCTGTAAGAAACTCATGACTAAAGCAACTTAATGGAGGAATTAATTGGGCTCGCAGCTCAAATGTGGGAGTAGGAGTTAGGCCAATCTCCTGATTAGAAAGAGAACACACTGGGTGATAAATATGGTAAATTTCCAAAATGGCTGGTTTCTTTCTAAGATGTCTGGCTTGTTCCTTACCCCGTGACCTGAAGTGAAAGCCTGGAAGCTTAACACAAAGACTGGGAGGTTGTTTTCTCCTTTCAATTTTGCCCTCTTGCTGATCGACCATTCAGACAAGTTCTAGGCCAGATTAGGACACATTTACAACAAAGTTGTAGGACAATCAGCTACTTTACCTTATTTGTGTTCTAAAGTACTGATCCTAAATTAGGAGCAGATTGCCCCTACTAGATCTTGAAAAGTCCCAGTTCTTGAGGGGAGACTGGAGTTCAGGCACCCAAGTTCCTGCTATGATCAGCAGAAGCCCTCTCTCTCCATTGCTCTCTGTGTGTATCTCTGTCTTTCTCATCTCTGTCTCTCTCTGTCTCTCTCTCTCTCTCTCTCTCTCTCTCTGTATGTGCGTGATTCCTCTCCCCCTTTGTTCTCTATGATTGTGTCTGCTATGCCTGAGATTTTCCTTGTGACTACCTGTTGCCCTCAAGACTTTTTTCAGCCTTTTACTTCTTTAACTGGCAGGGAAAACTAACCAGATCAAGACCCCCAAATGGTAAGGCAAGGATAAAGTCCACCATGGTATGACAGGCATGGTGGCAGGTGCATGAGGCCCATGACATCTGTAGTCAGGAATTAGAAAGAGATGAATGCTAATGTTCAGTTTGCTTTTTCCTTTTTACTCAGTCTGGAATTATATTCACTCAAGGTGAATCTTCCCCCTAAATTACCTAATATAGATGCTTCATCACAGACATACCCAGAAACTTGTCTTCTAGGTGATACTAGAGTCTTCCAATTGAGGAGCAATATTAAACATCACACTCACTTAGGCTGACTGGCTACAGAAACTGCAGAGTGTAAAAGTCTATCAGGAGCACATAAGACTTACTCTAAACTATGGGACCTGCCTTCAGCATCATCATCCGGCTACTCAGTAGTTGACCAATGGCCTTGGAAAACTTCTGTAATGGAAGGGCAGCATTTTGGTTTTGATGAGTTAATTGACCTGCCTACACATTTCTTTTCTCTGCTAGCAACACATGTTCACACTTACCCAGGGGCTGCCATTATTAACCTCATTCTCTAAACAAGGAACAGAAAGATGAAATGAAACAGCCTTCCAACTTAGACACCAACAGAAGTGATCTTTCTTTTCAGTATCCTAGTATCTCCTGCTAATGTGATTTTGTACATAGAATGACATTATTTCTCTATTGAAGGTTTAAATTATGTTTAGAATAATTTGTGGTTTATCTCTCATCCTTATATATTGAAATTTCAAACCATTGCTAAAGGGGTTCTATAAGCATGCTATAAGGATTTTGGAAATAAACTACTTCAAAAACAATTGGCAATTTTATTGTAGAAGCATGAAATCTGTACACTAACAGAGATAATCAAAATTCGTGTTTGCTTTTATAATGCTCTAAGTCTGGGCCTGGGGGTATTCCACCCTTGGGAGAATACTTGCTTAGTATGCATAAGGTCTTGTATTAAATTCCCAGCACAATATAAAGTAGGCACAGTTGTGCACGTCTGTAATCCCAGCACTTGAGAGGTAGAAACAGAATGATCAGAAATTCAAGATCATCCCCAGCAATATAAGTGGTTTCTAAGCCAACCTGAGATACATGAGACACTATCTTGAAAGAAAAGTAAGGCTTTATATTTTTGGAAGTCTTGGTTAGTGTGTTTATGAACTTTAGTTCCATTTCCAATAGAGTTCTTGTCTCAGGAGGCAGCACATCACTGCTGTGTGTATGGAGAACTTGTACATAGTTTTTATAACATTTCCTCCTTCTAAATCATCCAGCAAGGGCTCTGATACTTTCAATTGTGGCACTGACAGAGAAAGGACTCTCAATGAAGGACTGTCTCCAATTACTTGGCCTGTGAACATGTGTGTGAGGATTTTCTTAGTTGGGTTATTTGATGTGAGAAGACCCATCCTGAATGTGGATCCAGAGTTTAATGGGCTGGGCCCTGGAATTACCGACAAGGAGACAGCAAGCTAAGCACAGACATGCAGCCTCAGTTCATTGCTGTCTGCTCTTGACTGTGCTGGTGGTTGACCAGTTGCTCTAAACTTGTCCACCATGAATTCACTACAGTGACAGACACTAATCTGTGAAACAGACAGGCCCTATCTCTATTATGTTGTTTTTTTGTCAGAATATTTCCTCCCCTAAGCATAAGAGTGGGTGAAGACAAGCAGGAAGCTCTTCATTTCTACATAGTAAATATGGAACAAAGGTCTGAGACATATTTTTATTATTTCTATACACTAGAAACATAACAAAGTCTGGTACATTTGTGTTGCTTCTACACTAAACACTTAACAAAGGTCTGGGGCATTTTATTTTACCACAGAAATGAGTTTTCTCATTGAATTTCATTGGTATTTCAAGTATAAAATCATGTCTGCAAATGTCTTTATCTCCCATTGCTTATCTAATTTTTATATTTCTCACCTGTGTGGAGAATTTGCCCATAACTGCACCACCAGGGCAAATAACAGTGGTGATAATGGAAGCTACTCTCTGCTTCCTATTTTCTAATGGTGAGATTTGAATACTTTTTCATTAAAGCCTGAGGAAGGCTTTTAAGTTTGGCATATTAAGTATATTTATACAACTCCTATGCATGTGGGTAAGGAGGGGACAGAAATGCCACCTCATGGGGTGCCGTGAGGATTAAAAGACATAATATATGGAAAGCACTCAGAAGACTGCCTGGCTCCTAGTAAATTCTTTGCAATGATGGATTTATAGGTTCCAGTGCAGGAGGTATCCAGCTGTTCATTCCTCTTCAAAATTGCTGCCGTAAATGGTTGAGTTATAGACATAAAGCTTTTGGAATGAAGCTGGCATGTAATGAGCTCAGTATGTGTAGGCTATTGATATGCAGCGATATTGCAGAATTTCTTTCACAAATAGATACTAATATTTATACAAAGATTTTGCTGAGTTTTCAAAATTGGCTTGTAAACACTTTTTGTATTCCTAAAGTAATGTTAGATTTCAATGCATATATGTAGTGTTTTCTTATGTGTATATTGTTTTAATTTATGTGCATGTTTGTGTGCTAAGTGCGAATATGTATATGTGTGTGCTACTTGTATTTATGTACATGTGGAGGCCAGAAGAGTTGCCCCCAGAGTGGCTGTTGTGAGCCACACAATGTGGGTAGTGAGTTCCCTGAAAGAGTAGTCAACATTGTTAACCACTGAGCTATCTCTCCAGCCTCAATTGTGTATCCTTCAAACTGGATCATATAAACCCATGTTCTTTGTCTTTTCTAAATGGTAAAAACATTTAAAATTCTCCTTCTAGCTTTTTGGAAATATACAGAACATTATCACTATCTACCACTGGCCTTCCCTGTAATGAAACATTGGAGCCTACCTCTTTTGTCTAACTGGGCTCATTATTATTGTCAACTTGTCTGCCATTCATCAGCTGCTAGACTCTTAGGTTATTTTCAATTCTTGCTATTGTAGATGGTGCTTTACAAAGTTTTACAGAGCTTAGGAAGATAGTTTTCTGTCCAATCTACCACCATACACCGATATAGCATATTTGCTAGTATTAATTCACTTACTTGCATGGAACCAATCTTGAACTTAAATTAAGTGAAATGCCAGTTTTCATCCATTTTCTTTAGTCATTTTAAAAGTCAGTATTGCAATAAAAATTGATATTAACTTTTCTTTTGATGACTTAGCTGAATTTAGGTAAAATATTTTGTCAACTTCACAAAATTTAATAGAATCTTTTCCTAAAGAGGAGCATCATGAAAGTAAACAACACATTGATGAGTTTCTTAAGAATTTAATCAGTCTAAATATTCATGAAGATTGCTGAAAAGCCCCTTCAAACGTCCCTGTGTTTTGTTTTGTTTCACGGTTTTGACTTGTTTTCCTAGTTTTCTTTAGTGTGTCTTTGGATAGCCTTCTGTGCATCTTCATTGTTTCTAATCACTGTAGTTACTGTAACTGAAATGCTTCAGTGTTCCGTCCGTAGCTCTTGACGCTTCTCAAATCCCCTTTAGCTGCAACTTGCTCCATAGGGTTTGCTGTTCTCCCAGGGGGTCCGAGTTCAGTTTCCCGCACCAACATTGGATGGCTCACAGCTACCTGTACAGTCCAGGGAATTTGACATATTGTTTGAACTTCTGAAGGCACCTGCATGAATATGGTACACATGTATACATGTGGGCACATACATATACACAATAAATTAACTTAAGAAGCTACGTGTTTCTCAACTGCCTGTATCATACTTTCTTCCTCCTCTTCCTTCCTCTTTTCTCTCTTCTTCCTGTTCTTTTCCTTTTTCTTTCTCTTCTCCTTTTCATTCTTGTTCTTGTTCTTTTCCTTCTCCTCCTTCCCCTTCTTCTCTTTCCCATTCTTCCTCTTCCCCTTCTCTTGCTTTTCAAGTGCTGAGAATCAAACCCAATACCTTGAACCAGTACTCTATGGCAGAGGAAAGACTCTCTCCTACCTTTTTCTTGAGGCAGGGTCTCACTGCTGAGCTCAGACCATGCATAGGCACTTTGAAGTTGCTTTCATTAAATAACATTTCTTATTACTTGTAACTAAATGTTTGATAAAAGCCCTACAACTTGGGCCTTCATTTTGCATGACCTTTACTTCGTCACAGATATAAATCATTGTCTTTAATCTTTCCTCTTGAGTTACCTTGGACTCCTGGAATAGCAGAATCAGAGGACAGACAATTCCTCATGGATGTGAAAGTGTGCTTGGAGTAGAAGTAACCATCTGCTGAGGCAACAGGGTATCTTAGGACAATAAAGAGGCCCACTCAGGAAACAAGATGCTTAATTGTGCTTACCCTTTACCCACTGCCCTAGTCCTTTCTCTGTTTGTTCCTCAAACCCATGTGAGTATACAGATCAACTTCTAGGGATCATTAGAACCCTTAATTTCTTCCTCTTCAGAATGGCCACATTGAATACATCACCTTCCTCTGTTTTTCACTATACTTGTTTCTTTAATTAGCATTCTGGGAGAGATGCCTGTTGGGGCTACTGGAGGCAGATCTTTACTCCTAATACCTCCAGTTATAATTGTCCTTGAAGTCACTATTGTTTTAGTTACATTTATTTTGGTTTGATTAAGCACTGTGATCAAAAGAAGCATACATATAACTTAAACAATGATTTAAGGAAAAGGAAAGAAGAGGTTTTTAATTTTTTATTTGTTTGTTCACTTATGTATTTATTGGCTTATTGTTCCAGAAGGAGAGTTCATAACAGAAGCAGGTAGACAGAGCAGAAAGGTCAGAGCTCACATCTCAACTACAACACACAGGAAGCCAAGAGAGCAATCAAGAACTTAGATCCATGCCCCTTGCTGTGTATTTCCTGTAACTAGCCTCTACCTCCATAATCTCCCCCAAATAGTGTCACTGGGAATGAAATGATGCCAACTGGGGGGTAATGTTTGAATACCTGAGCCATTTCTCTTCAAACTTCTACAATATTGGATGCAAGCTTCCTCTCTTAGCCCCACTAAATACTGGGATTGCATGTCCTCACCACCATACCTGGCCTTCTCTTCTTTATCACCTCCAACTTTTAACATGACTATATTTTGTGTTTTTTCTGATTTATATATTTTCAGTAATGTACATTATTTTTTATCTCCACCAACTACTCTTTTTTTGAGTCTGGACTTGAAACCTAAAACTATCAACAGCTACTTCATACCTCCTCTCCCTCATGTAGCTCCTGAGACTTACATTCCTTTAGATTTCACACCTTGTAAGCAACTGAGGTTTAAAAAAAATGCCTTAGATATCCATTATTATCATTTATCAAGTGATATCAAAGGAATTGTGTAGCATTTTGATGTGGGATTCCCCTCTGTATGCTGTGAATATCATTGGTTAATAAAGAAACTGTTTCATCCAGTGGCTCAGCAGAGTAGAGCTAGGTGGGGAAAACTAAACTGAATTCTGGGAGAAACAGAGGAGAGTCAGATGGAAGTCTCGTGGCTTTCTGGATAAAGAGTAATAGAGATGGATTAATTCAAGATATGAGGATAGGAGTCAGCCAGAGATATGCTTAAGCTATTGGCCCAACAGTATTGCAAATGAAATGGTTTCTGTGTGGTTATTTTGGGGCTGAGCAGCCAGGAACAAACAAGCGGCCGTTTACAACAGCATTTTATTTTTTAATTTTATATTAGGTTTCTCTCTCCATCTCCCAGCTCTCTCTCTCTCTCTCTCTCTCTCTCAACCCCCCTCTCTCTGCATGTGGATGTCAGTGGCCAAATTCCAATGTTGCTCTACAGGAGTCACCCACATTTTTTCTTTTTCTTAATATTTTAAATTTGCATGTGGACATCTAAATGTGTACAATCAGAACTAATGAAAATGCAGAAGGTATCAACATGAAAATAAAATGAACCCCAGTGGAAACAGAGTGTAGCCATGTGAAAGCATCAGCCCCAGCAGGGGAGAGTGACTCGGCAGTTAAGCGCAGTGGACCTGGGATTGGGACCTGAACCCTGGAAGAACAGCAGACGATATGAGGGTGCTGGGGCTAAAGGGGACACGAGAAGGGTCAGGAGCTAAAGACCTAACACCAAAACATTTCAGCTGCATTAACTAAAGGGATTAGCAACAATGAAGAGGAGCAGAAGGTTTTCAAAAGGCAGTAAAGAAAAGCGGGAAAATGATTCAAAAACCATAATAAAGATGAAACCTCCTGCACCGTCAGCTCCCAGGGATTGTTGGAATCTTTTGGCCTCTACAGGCCCTGGATGCATATAGTGCACATATATGCAGGTGATTCACCAATACAAATAAATTTTTAAAAATTAAAAATGTTTAAAAAATCACAACAAATTGATCAGCATTATTGGACAGATGAGGATAAATAAATGGAAATAAATTTAAATAGCAATTCATAACAGAAAAAGCCTGATGTTTAATGTATGTCATAAAAGATCAGATGCTATAACCAAATTGAGAAAAAGATGGTTTGTATTCAAAAATAAAAATATTTTAGTTAATAGGTGTAACTCTGGATAAATAGGGGCTGGCTGGTGACCTCAGGGCTAGCTGCCTCCTTGGTCGTCTGCGCCCGTCCAAGCTTCTGCTAGTGTAACTAACACCCCACCCATAACCAAATCAAATATTCGTGCACCTGACAAGCTTTAAAATAAGCAGAATATAAAATGAACCCATACACAGTTTGTGTGAAAGAACGGTGTAATGGAACAAAGGCAAGACCTGGGTGATGTGCACGATTTTCCTTCTTAAATACTCAACACAAACATAGGAGGAAGGGCTGTTTTAGACCATGCTCAGAACTAGCTATACACAAGTTGGAAGCCAGGGGCGGGGATAGAGGTGGGAGAAATTTCATCCGATGGATGGAGATAGAGACAGAGACCCACAATCACATCAGAGCAATGGATTGAGCCCCCAAGGTGCAGGTGAAGAGCAGAAGGTGGGAGAAGATGAGTTAGGAAGTTAGGACCGTGAGGGGCTGGTCCACCTACTGAGACAGTGTGCCTGAAC
>PVIU01009329.1:0-78119 GCA_004026605.1 Ondatra zibethicus
TAAGATTAAAGTAACAATTTCTATCTGTGTTTTAGAACACGAAAGCTAAATTTCTGATTAGCTGTTTTGAAGCTCAAATTTGTCTTGACAGGGTTCCCAGCTCCTTTAAAGGGCTCACAAGGACTAGTCCTCCAGCAACAAGTGATGGATGGATAAAGCACTGTAATTATGATCAAAGGCCACCAACTCCGGCCTGTGTAATTACGCATTTCCCGGCTTCTGAAAGTCACTTTGTTCCATAGAATAGAAGATGAGAAACGGACATGAGTGATGTGTGCTTATTGGTTAGTCAAGGTTTTGGAAATGACACTTATTAAATTTTCTTTGCCTCAAGCCATAAGAATTGGGAAAATAATTTAGATGGCGAAAATTAATTATGACTCTATTCTAATGTTTATTGGTATTATTTACCTTCTCCATTCTCACTTATCTCTCCTCAAATTATAAATTTGACTTTCTGAAAATGAGATTGAAACCACTAAGGCTGAGAAACAAGAATCTAATGACTCACATTCTCCAGACACTTACAAAGTTCTATTACGTTTTGTCATTTTTTGTTTCAAATGAGCAAACTTAATTTTCCCGGTTCAGCAGCAAACTGCCATTCCCAAATTTCATTAGCTTACATTGTCTCTCATAATTGAAGGCAAAATTAGTGGCATAGAAATAATAAGGCAGAGGAAATCTTTTGAGCCTCAAAACACAAAATGGAAAGAGGTGTGAGATTTTATCAGTCACATCCCTACCTAGAGTTTTTTAATGTAAGCTTTTTATTAGATGTTTGGTAGCATCAGGTGAAATAAATAATAGACGCTGCAAACATAAGAGTGTGAGAGAGACATTAGCTTTCAATATTACATAGTGTCTTGCACCTCCAGCTTGTTGATTGCTTTTTATTTTGACTACCGATCACTACCTGGAGCTTCATCATTGTGGTCATGGCCAAGCTTTGGGTCGTGTTTTAGTTGTTGTTATTGCTAGGTTTTTGGGTTTTGATTTTGTTCAGTTTTTGGTTTGAGGTAGTTTTTATTTGTTTGTTTGTTTGTCTTCTGGTTATTTGAGACAGGGTTTCTCTGTGTAACCGCCCTGGCTGTCCTGGAACCCACAGAGATCTGCCTACCTCTGCTTCCCGAGTACTTCTTAAAATAACAAATATAATATCTTATATTTTTAAAAAATGGAAAATTGGCTTCTCTTTCTTCCCATCTTATCCAAGTTCACAGATACCTCTATTTTCATGACTAAGTTTTAATAGTATCACTTGTTTTTTTAAGTACAAGTTAGAGTATAGAAATAAGTTTTCAGCGAGAGGCCGTGCTTACTTTACTTTTTGTTTATGACTTTGTGCCCGTCTCTCAATATGTTTCTCTTTACTACTTGTTTTTCTTCAGACAATGAAGGAAAATGCTCTGTTTGATAGGATGTTTTTTTTCCAAATTAATTTTTTAGTTTTTCGAGACAGGGTTTCTCTGTGTAACATAACAGTCCTAGTCGTCCTGGAACTTGCTCTTGTAGACCAGGCTGGCCTTGAACTCACAGAGGTCTTCCTGTCTCTGCCTCCTGAGTGCTGGGATTAAAGGCGTGCACCACCATTACCCGGCTCAAATTAAATTTGAGCAAATTTAGCAATCACAAGACTGCTAGTAAAGAGGAAGAATTCTCATTCAACATCTTGACTGCTGGATCTAATTGGATGAATCTTTGAGATTGAGAGTGCTTTTCTCTAGTGTCCTGTAGAGGCTGTTTTGAATTTTGATGTGATTTCTCCACTCCATAGGCATATGAATAGATGACTTACCTCCAGATGGTACTGAAATATGCAATGACCCTGGCCATAGAGTCACATAGTCAGTTAAAACTTCCCATGCTTCTTTGCCTGTGATGCACTACTGGTCCTACTATGTGAAAGATGAGGTCTCACTTAGGTCTTAGCATATACTCATGTACATTTTGCCTTCAATTCTTCAATAGAGTGGAATAAAACCTTTTCTATTAACTTTTCTCATTGCCCAATTTTCCTTTGAGCATTTTTTCTCATTGCCCAATTATGTCTTTTACTTAAGACAATGTTTTGTTTTGTTTTAAGCATGGTGATACAAAAATGCTTTAAATAGCTTAAAATGCCAGAATAATTTTTCAATAGACCAAGCTCTACTTTACAAAAGCAAAGCTGCACTCATTTCTTAAGTTAAAGAAAGAAATTGTAGGAACATGTCAAAACTGAAAACATAAATGAAACTAAGAAAATTATATCCTCTTTGGACTGTGTAAAGGCTTTGTTTCTAGTATCTTGGTTGTTAACAACATTTCAAAGGAGATTTGTAATAATGCATATTTAAATAGACTGATAAACGTGTGGTTGGAGGAAAAGGGACAATAGTCAAAGGGAAACAAAGATGCCACAAACCTCAATTCTATTACAAAGTACAGAGATAATCAATAATGTTCCACAAGTACTTATTAAGTGCTAGATTCATGAAAAATGGTGCAGACTTTAAGCGTTCTGAATCTCATTATTTATTGATTAGAAGCTTTGTGAGCCCTTTCCAGTTCTTGGGTTACTCTCTGTCTCTAACTTGAGGCTCTGCATCTGGATTCTTCTAATCAATGCAACTTGATGCTTTTATTGTTAGTGTTTTATAACATTATAACTTGTTTAAATCTTATCACATATCTGGATTTTACAAAACTATTTAGCCTGCCCAGGGCAGACCAGTTGGATATGTATGTAGTCTACTGATCTCTATCACCTTATGTTTTATATGGTCAGCACCCCTGAGCATAGTTCTTAATAGGAATGTCTTGTATACATAAATTTAAGACAGATACCTTAAAATATAATAACTGTTCTAACTCTTGAGAGGACATGAATGTTTAAAATTGCTTTGCATGGTGTTGGGGATTGATCCCAGGACCTTGTACATGCTAGGTATGCACTCTAGCACTAAGATGTAGCCCCAGTTCTAGAGGAGATGGATTTTGAGGGATCATTTTCACTATTAATATAACACCACAGAGCCAAAATTGAGGGAAGTTATTTCTGCCTAGAGAATAAAAGTTTTCTTCTGAATAACAGAGACCTCCCACACAGGGCTTCAACTTTGAAAGCCAGGAATTACTCAGCTTGGAAACTTGGGGTTGATTATTCTGGAGCCGCCCCCCTTTAATTGATTTCTAATGCAATAATTTTGTTCCCTGTCAATTCACAGATCCTGTTTGCTAACTTCAGCTTTTGAAATTTGCTGAGTTCTACACACTATAAACCCTATCAGATTAATTGCCTTTCCCCCCTTCTCTCGTTATCAATGCTCTGTTTTCCCCAGTGTAATAATTTAATTGAGCCTAACAACCTGGATGGATTTATTCAAGAGAAACTTTCTGTTTTCTGGAACCACAGGGATCACATTGGCTTATAGAAGCTCAAGACAAAATGAAAACCTTTAACAAGAATTGTTTTGTCATGGGTTCTCTTTCCCTTTTCACTGAGACTTCTTCCAACTCATCAAAAAGTACATTTTTCTGTTGATGGCCATCCTGCTTTATTTATTATTATTTATTTATTATTAAAAAAATACTTTTGCACAGGTCTGCTGCTTCTTCAGCTTCGAGAGATCCCACCCCTACTCCACTCCTTTTACCAACAGGTCCACCTGGAACCAGCAAACTGGAAAAATCACTTCCATCTCTAAGTAAACAGGCAGGGCTGGGACTCCTCCCAGAGCAATGTATGAGGAGAGTCTTGAGGAAAAGTTAGGCAAGTTTTCAATCAAGCTAACTGATAGGGAAAGTGCGCCTCACAGGAAAAGAATCCATTGCCCTGATACTTGAGATCCTTATAGCTTTTGCTGAAGACTAAGATGCAGCCAGGCTGACATGAGCCGTTAGAGGCAAAACTGGATTTCTTTCTAACAGTTTTGCATACACACTGGGGTTGTTATGAAGGGGAGGTCAGACCCCTGAACCGTGTGGCTTGTGAAGATGAGCCCAGGTGAGAAGACCCTTTCACCCATATAAGTCTAGCACCGCTTGGTGGAGATCGTATAATTGTCACTAGACTGATTTTCTTGGTGGTTAGACCAGCTTGCATTCCCACCAGCAGTGTGTAAGGGTTTTCTTCTGGTAGCATCCATGCCAGCATTTGCTGGTTTTTCAGTGGTCACTTATCTAGCTGAGGTAACACAAGAAGGACAATTTCCTTTAAATTTCCATGTCTTTCATGGACAGTGAGAATGAACATTTTATCACGGAGTTCTCGGCCACTTGTGCTTCATCTTTCATGATGTGTCTATTTCAACTATCTACGTATGAATGGGTTGCTTGATTTCTTGTTGCTTATTTATTTCAGCCCTTTGTATGTGCTAGATATTACTCTTCTGCTAGATATAGAGAGATGGAAGATTTCCTCCAATCTCATAGACTGTTGTCACTAGATTAACAGTTTGCTGTGAAGAAGCTTCTTAATTTCATGAATCCCCCTGGAGAATTGCTACCATTATTTTCTAAGCAACCAGAGCTCCATTTAGAATGTGCTGTCTATACCTATATAATGAAGATTTCTCCTCCTTTTCCTTATAACAGTTTTTGAGTTTTAGATTCCATATTGAGGTTTTTGGTCCATTTGGAGTTGAGTCTTATACAGGGTAGAAGATGGGAATCTAGTTTTATTATTGTACTCTTAGAAATCTACTTTTTACAACACGTTTATTAAAGGGCTGATCTTCTCTCTAATGTATATTTTCAGCATCCGTGGTGGCTAATATAGATTGTCAACTTGACGGGATCTAGAGCCACTTAGGAGACAAACTTCTGGGAATGTCTATGAGAGATTTTTCAGAGGGTTCAATGAGGTGGGAAGACCCATCCTACATGTAGGTGACACAATTCCATGGGCTGGGTTCCTGGATAGAATAAAAAGGAGAGAGTTGAATACCAGAATTCCTCTCTCCCTTTCTCTATCTTCTCTTGACTTGGACACAATGTACTGAGCCATGTCACACTTACGCTACCATGCCTTCCCTCACACCCTGGACTGTACCTTCACACTATGAGTCCAAATAGACTTTTCTTTGTTTAATTTGCTGTGGTTGGATATTTTGTCACAGCTACAGGAAAGGTTATAGTGTTTTTGTCAAAAATACAGCAGCTACAGTTGTATGGATGGTTACCTGGATTCTTTGTTCCATCCCGTTGATTTGGTGTCTTGATTCATGCCATTTCATGCTGTTCTATTGATATGGCTTGATAGTAAAATACGGAATCAGGTAATGTTCTACCCCAGGCATTCTCTTTGCTCAGTCTTGTTTTGGGTGCCTGTGGCCTTTTGAGCTTCTACATGAATTTTAAGGTTGTTGGTTTTTTTTTCCAATTTGGGTAGCAAATGGATATTTTGTGGGGAAAGCATTGCATCTACAGATTATAGATTTTCTTCAACACAGCCATTTATACAATGCCAATCATTCCAATCAATGAACTTGAGAAGTCCTTCTGTCTTCTATAGTTTTGTTCAATATTTTCAGTGTTTTAAAGTTTTCTTTATTTTTTTCTGGGCTTATGGAAATTTTATTTTAATTTATTTAATATCTTGACCACAATTTCCCCTCCCCTCCTCCTAGTCCGTCCACTCTACTCCCCCTGCCCCTCCACTCCTCCTCCATTTCTGTTTAGAAAAGGCAGGCTTCCCATGGATATCAACAAAACATGACACATCAAGTTTCAGTAAGACTTAAATACCTCCCCAATGTATTAAGGCTTGGTGAGGTGACCCAGTATGAGGAGTAGGACCCCAAAAAGCAGAAAAAGAGTCAGAGACCCTCTGCTCCCGCTGCTAGGAGTCCCACAAGAAGATCAAGCTACTCAACTATCCCATGTTATGCAGAGGAGCTAGGTCAGGCTCCCTGGTTGTTGATTCAGTCTCTATTACCCGCTATGAGACCAGGTTAATTGATTCTGTATTTGTTTCTTGTGATGTTCTTGGCCCTTCTCGTTCCTACAATCCTTTCGTCCTCTCTTCAGCAGGATTCCCCAAGCTCAGCTTAATATCTGGCTGAGGGTTTCTATCTCTGCTTCCATCAGTTCCTGGATGAAGCCTCTCTGATGACAATTGGGCTAGGCACTAATCTATTAGTATAGCAGAATATTATTAAGCATCATTACATAGACATTTTTTTCTCCAGCTGTATTTGGTTCTATTCTAGGTCTGTGGGTCATCCAGCCTGCAGGTCCTGATGCTCCAGGCAGTTTCAGGGGTGGGCTTACTCTCATGGCATGGCTATTGGGTTAGACCAGCCATTGGTTGACCACTCAATCTGTAAGCCACACTTACCCCAGCACATCTCTTTGGCAGGTTGAAGGTTATGTGGCTGGGTTAGTGTCCCAATATTGGAAGTCTTGCCTGGTCACAGAAAACGACCAGTTCAGGCTATATATCTGCTGCCGCTAGGAGTCGTAGCTGAGGCAATCCTCGTAGATTCCTGGGAGATTCCACTGCAGCAGGTTTCTACCTGACCCTGAAATGTGTCCCCGTTCCCATCATCTCTTTCAGTACTCCACCCCCCAACGTGATTGCGTATGTTCCCATTCTTCCTACTCTTAGTCCACTCACAAAACTGGGTGGAACTTGAAAAAAAAAATCATTTTGAGTGAGGTAACCCAGACCCAGGCAGACAAACATGGTATGTCTTCACTCATAAGTGGGCATTAGTTGTCAAATAAATGATAACCTTGCTACAGTCCACAGACCCAGGGAGACTAGGTAGCAAAGGGGGTTCAAGGAGAGACACTTGAATCTCCCGGGGAAGGGGAAATAAAGTTTTCATTGTAGAGTTCTTTAATTTTCTTGGTTATGTTCTCCCAAAGATAGTTTTCTTCGGGTGAGAAATGAGGAATGAGATTGTGGTTCTGATTTCTTTCTCCACCAGGTTTTTATCGGTGTACAGACTTTCATAGGACTTTAGCATCGTGTCATTTTGCTGAAAGTGTTTACCAGATGTCCAAGTTTCTTAGATTGGGGGAGAACCTCTGAGGTAGAAAATCACATCAGTCTCAAATTCAGGTTCTCTGGCTCCTCTCTTTCCCTTTTATTTCCCTCTCAGGAAGTACTGCTTTTGCCAAGACACCAAGCACTATTCTGGCAAAGAAAACAGGCCTGTTGACTTATTCTAGGTTTCAGTAGAAATGTTCCGACCTTTCCTTCGATTGTTATCATTTTGGTTAGAGCTGTGTTGTATAAAGTTTTTGGGTTAAGACACATTGTCCCTATGGCTAGTTTCTTGGTACTCTTTCCATGAAGGTATATTGATTCTGTCATAACATTCTCTACACCTGTTAAGGTGTTATAAATTTGCTGTCTTTTAGTCCATTACATGACAGATTACATTTATAGATTTGCAAAAGTTTAATTTTTCAGTGGGTGAATCGTCTTTTCTATGTGTTTTTGAGTTCAGTTCGAAAGTATTTTATTCAGAATTTTTTATTTATATTCATTTAAAAAATTGGCCTATAATTTTCATCTTTTGTGTGGCCTCATCTGCTTTTAGCACCAAGTCTTCATAAAAGGGTTCAGTGGTGTTCTGTTGTCATTATTTTATGGAATAATTTGAGAAGAATTTCTTTGCATGTTAGGGAGCATGCAGCAGTAACGCATCTGGGCCTGAGCATTTTTAGTTGACAGACTATTTTTATCACTACTTCAATCATGCTCCTTGTTTTAGATCTGTTTAAGTTGTTTATCTCATGTTGCTTTAATTTTGATATGCATTTAGAAATGCAACCATTTCTTTCAGACTTTTCCAGATGAGTGGAATCAAAGATTTTAAGGTATGCCCTAACAATTTTCTAAAGTCCACTGATATGTTTTATAATGTTTCCCCTTCCACCACTAATATGGTTGAGAAGTCTCTCTGAGACTTTGGCTAACGATTGTTCAGGCTTATTAAAACCAAAACGAAACAAAAACAGTTCTTTGATTTTTTCTTAAGCTTTGTGGATTTGTTTGTTTTGGTATTTGTTCTTTGTTTCTATTTCATTAATGTTGCATTGGTTTTAATTATTTGTTTCTGTCTACTGACTTGGGATTTGGTTTGTTCTTATTTGTCCAAGACCCTAGGGTACATAGTTGTTATTTAAGATAGCTCAAATTTTGTTTTAATAAAAGCACTTATGACTATAAGCACTTTTCTCAGATCTATTTTCATTGTATTTTATATATTGCTTTTTTATTTTCTTTACATTCTAAGGATCTGTTCTCATTGACTTCTTGAATTCTTTGACCTTTGCATCATCTAGAGATCTGTTATGTATATTTTGTACTTCCTCCTCTGTTGATTTATAGTTTTATTCCACTGTGGTCAGGTAGAACACAAGAAATTATTTCAGTTTTTCTGCATTTAAGATTTATTCTGTGCATGGTTATATGATTTGTTTTACAAAAAGTTCCATGATTTGAGGAGAAAATTGTGTCATATAGATGCCTGCTAGATCTATTTAATCTATGATATAATTTAACTCAATATGTCCCTATTTTTCCTCTGTATTTTTATTCAATTTAATTTGTTGTTATTGTCAGTGGTGGCCATGGTTAAGAAGGCCCGTTAATTGCTAAAAATCAGCCACTGTGGTCAGCCAATACTGTTATGGTGGATTAATCCATGCCTTTATATAGAGTAGTGCTTATTTTAGGAAGCTGGTACACCCATGTTCAGTGTTTATATGATCATGTTCATGTACAAATAAAGACTCACAAGTCTTAAAGTAAAAACATAAGAAACCTGAAAACCAAGGCAACATGATTCCTTCAAAAACCTGTAGCAATGGCTTTCAAAAGAAATAAGATGATACAGACACTTGACAACACTAAAATGTCAGGCAAGGAAATCCAAACAAATAGTTAAATATTATTCAGTTCTAACCTGTATCTGTCCTGGTCTAGCGGTACCTTTCTGGCCGGGTTTCAGCAAAGCATCTTTCCATACTTGCTGTGTGTTTCCCATGAGTGGGGTCCACAGAGGCTCTGGGGCTATACACCGCTACCTGTGCACTCAGCAGGGGCTCTTTGAAAAATGCCTCTCCATGATGCTTTTGCAGTCCTGAGAGTCTTCTCTGGCATCCCCCTCTCTTCTTCTGTTTTTCCCCCACAATGCACAACCTTTCTCTTTCCTCTGTCCCTTTGTCTTTCTTGTTTTTCTTTCTTCTTTTTATTTTGCCTTGAAAATGTCTGTTTCTAGGAGTGAATCTGTGATTTTCTGAGGTTCTTTGCAGTGACTCGGGTCATCACCATGAGGGGAAGCTCCTCTGATTCTAATCAATTCTATAGCACAGACTCTCGACTTTTCATGCTCTGCCTCATATTGGGTCTCACTTCCCTTTGCTCTTGAAAGGACAGCCCTTGTGGCTGTCACCCAGCTTTTTTGATGGTGTTGATTAACTTCCCTTGCTGTTGCCTGAGAAGTATAACAGACCATCATGGGTGTTGCAGGCCATCTTCTGTAATCCCCAAGACTCTGGTTTTTAACAAGCACTACGTGTGACTTGCAAGCAGCTCAACTTGAGAAGCATTGCTCTAACGTCCCAGATGTGGGTGCTGTCCTCGACAGCAGCAGCAGAATGTGCTTCGGGGAATGTGCTGGGAATCAAGCCTTCCAGTACAGCTGAGTAAAAACTCCTGACATTGTGGCCCATGCCCTGATTTTAAACACACTCATCAAGATATTCTGATGCATACTGAAATTTGAGAAGCTTCTATGCACTGGTCCCGGCTAGGGATGATCTTACTTAGTTTGGCATTCCCTGTATGCAAAAGTAGACATTTGATAAATGCATAGGAATGGGATGAATGAATGGATGAGTAAATTAGGCTTTTGCCTAATTCATCCCAAATATTATGTCTGTTTATTATTCTAATAACAACTTAAATTTTTCTTTTATGTCTTTATGTATATGGCATGAGTGATTGTATGCATGTAGATGACAAGTCAATTATTTTTAACATATACATTGCACATTGAATCTTACATACGGTTAGTAGGTAATCAATACCTGTTGAATCGGAATGACTTTTTATTTTTCTTCTGCTACTCCCTCAAGCATATTCACCCTTTCTTCTCATGACATGTTGGTTCACGTCGAGTTAAAATAGCGAATGTAAAAATAAGAAAAATAGGGCCCTGAACGATTGGGATTTGTTTCTTCATAACAACAGAAATGCATTTTATGAAATAAAGTTTAACATGGAAGTGGGAAAGGTGGATGAATTTTATTTATTGGTTTGTTCATTTCTTATTGAGATTGGAGAAGGTTTCTGACTATTCTTGACTTTATTTATTTATTTATGTATTTATTTATGGTATGGTTAGGTTGCCTATCAAATGAGTTACAGAAATGCACTATAAATGTTGGGAAATGGGGGTAACTTACGTTTGAAATGGCCTTCCCCTGTCACAAGGGAGTGCCATGGTTGCCATTGGCCAAATCATGCCTTTCAGTCTCAATCAATAATAACCTTGAAATGAAACTGCCAGGCTCAATAATAATGTGGCACTTGGCAACACCATCTCGTAGGATCCCTTTGTTAAATAGAGACGGCCTGTAAATAACAGCCTTTGTCTAATGCTTTCTCACCTTTAAGAACTCAAATAGCTCTGACAAATAGATTCCAATTTCTCTGCCAGCCTGCAGGTGGGTAGATTCTCATACACAGTGGGAATGACTGACACCCAGACACTAACACCAATGCTACAGACCTTCAGTTTAAGCTCTTAGGCTGACAATGCCCATTCTGTCATTCTGGCCTTCTCCTTGATAAGACGAGGCTTAAAAAGGCAGACTTCTTTGGAATAGCAGTAATTTCTAAAATTATGAAGATCTATGTGAAGGCACATTTTACATTTCTGATTCTGATGATGAGCAGTTCACCAAAGTTATTAATGAGAGCCATATTTTAGTAACTTTACCCAGAGAAGGCCCAGCTCGACAGGCCTTCCTCGGGTATACACACTGCACACTGTGATCCAGAGACCACACAGAAAAATGATTGATTATATTTTCTTGGAAAACTCTATATGACTTGTTCTTAAAGGCATGGGAGATGTCTCTCTGGAATTCTAACACCTTTCTTTTCATTTAGTCCATCTCTCATGCTGCCTGGGCATTGCATGTTAGGAAGCCTTTCCAAGAAGGCTTCTTGGGGCTATTGGGAACATTTTTGTGAGGGACAACATTTGATTCCAAATATTACTGGTTGAATGAAGCACAGTAGGAAGACAGAAGACATACATAGCTGACATGCCAGGGCTGCAGTAGAGACCCTAGGATCTAAATCTACACCCTTATTACTGTTGCTCTACCTTGACTGATTACCAACACCACTTCCAATAACCCAACTAGCTCTTTCTTCCTTTTGATGGGTTTAAATATTTGACGGACTTGCCTCTAGATGTGGGCGGTAGTCATTCTGTCTCTTTGGTCACTTAGTCAGATCCACTGAGCGCCACTCATAATGGACTATCATTTTAGTTTAAACAAGTATTTTGTTCACTGGCTTTGCTATTAGAGTGCTAATAATTTTATCTTCCTACGTCACAAATTCAGTTCTGGTTCTATGTTACCACAATTGTATATCACCACGATGGACTATCTTCTAAAATCCTCATTAAGTTCTAACACACACAATTGCTGAATGTAGACTGATAGAATCAAAACAGTATAGCTTCTTCTTTAAATTCCTGTCACTTGCCTGTGACTCTGATTTTTTTCCAGCAAGGTACTTAGCTTTCTGGGTTCTCTGTTGACCCTTCTTTCAACTTTCAGGATGTATAGCACCCAAACTTATGTGAGCTGTAACAATGAAACAAAATTTTTTTTGCATGTTTCATTCTCTTAAAGTTTTTGTCCAGACATGTTTAGACTCATGTTTGTTGTTCTAAAACCTTTATGTTTTTAAAGGACTAAATATCCATAGCTTTGTCATTTCCACACCTAAGCAATATGTTAGGGAGTAGCACCTCAAGGCTTTTTCCAGTAGTTCTTTGTGCTTGGGAGAGAAATTCCTGAATTTCAATGATTCTCCTAGTAGGGTGCAAAAGATTAAAGGATCATATGAGTAGATCCTCTTCTGTATGGTTATGCTAATTATAGTGAATGCTATACATCCAATCTACTATTGATTTTTGGGATAATTTTTTTTCTTATTAGTTAAAAGTGGGAAGCTGTGTCCTACTTGCCAACAACAAATTTTAAGTTTAAAATCACTTAGAATTATCTCCCAAAATACATGAAATTAATACTTAGCTAAGAAAAAATATTACTAACATACTTCTCTAAAGTCATCATCCCAAAGACTCAAAATTACAGTTGATGTGGTAAGATGAAAAATTCAGGTTATTAAGCCGAAATGGATGCGAAAGAAAATAACATACGTCCCTCTATGCATTAGAGTTCAATAAAATCACTCTAATTTTGTTTAAACAAGTATTTTGTTCACTGGCTTTGCTATTAGAGTGCTAATAATTTTATCTTCCTACGTCACAAATTCAGTAGATGATAAAAGTTATAAAAACTTTTAGTGCATTGTTTTCATTTGTCTGCAGGAACTAATTCTAGAAACTGCTTTTCAGTGGAATATTTGTAGGAGAGATATGCCATTGATTACTTTGAGGGTCTTGGGTATTCTAATGTCACAAAAGGCATTTTTCAAAAATTTGTGAGTGTCAATAAGACAAACCAGACGAATGATCAGTAGTCCAAACTGAAAGATCTACAGTCTTCCATATGTATATTATTGACTTAGAAATACAGCTATTTCCTGTAAACCATGATACCCTTTTCCCGGGTTTCAACATAACATCTCTAGGCTCCATTCCTCCTAAGCCAGATCATCCTATTTTCCAATGTCACATGCTCTCAGTGAATTCCATCTTCATCTTTGTTAGCTGGAAGGTATTTTAATCTAAGAGTGAGGGGGAAGAAGCCAGACTTCAGCCTTTGCATTTTATTTGGAATCCCTGGATAGGAGGATCATGCACCCATTGTTGCGATTCTTGCAGCTAGTGCACAGCAACTGGTTTTGTAGTGATTTTAATCCTTGCCCAGCAGCAGTAGACAAAGCCACACTTAAGATTTTCATGGACCCACAGAATTCACGAGAGTGAAAGTAATGCTGTTGGTAATCGTTTATCTCCTTTTAACCTACTGGAACACACTATAAATGGATACTGAGAGTAAAAACCTTTGAAAATGATTTAGGGACACCGGCAGCTTAGCCCCAGGTTGTTGTTCTCTGTCTTATAAAAATAAACAAGTGAAAAAAATCAGCAGCTTTTCTTACACCCATCAACTACTGACTTCTATATTTGAAGCATTCGTTCTTTGGAGACAAAGGTAGTCCCCCGGATTAATGGTTCCAAATGTCAGCATGTCTGACTGAGAGCATCGTTTAAGCTCTGTTCCACAGCAGTCTTGGTTCAAGGTGGAGAACAGAATGGAAGCTTTGCACAGCTGTTGTGAACCACAGAATCCCTGGCACCTACATCATCCAGTGCTGAAGGACATCCCAGAGGAACTTATTTAGAGAAATGCACTCCTAAAGCATCTTAAAGGATACAATCAGAGCTCATAGTGTTGATGTTACCCCATGAAGGCCATGGAGTGTGGGTGCTCTAGAACCCGCAAACTGTCTGCTCCAGGCCCGGATGCTTTATTTCATTCTTTCATTCACTCATTTAAAACTTATTTAAACAATAAGATTCCTATAATTTTCAAGCACAGTATTAGTTTCTTTGGATAAAGAAGCAAACATTAGCTATCACCTCTCAAATGTCTGCTTAGTTTGTTTGCAGTTCGGTTCATCTTTGGAATATTTCAATGATCTAAAACACAAAGATTAAATTAGATGAGATGTTAGATTACAAGTCTAACACTCTGTATAGCTTTGAACTTCAAACTTACTTGGACAGAACTGATTTATAAGACCACAGTCTTTTACGTTCTCTCTCTAATCCACCATAACATCTTCCCTTTAAAGTCCTAGGGTTGCAGAAAGATGGGCATATGAATAATAACCTTCCTTTTTTCTTCTTCCTCTTTTTTCCTCTCTGCCTCTTTCTCTCCCCACCTCTTTCCCTCTCCTTTCTTTCTTTTCCTTCTCTCTCTTCCTTCCCCTCTCCAAAACAAGTTTTGAAGCTGAAAATCACTGACTCATAATGCAAACTTCTGGTCCTATATCTCATGGAAAAGATCGCTTATCAATATAATTTTTCTTCTCTCATATTCAATTTTTAATAAAATATGATAGGAAGAATGTTTATTTCTTATTTTTGTGTTTGATAAAACATTATAGTGATTCCAGGTTATTACTTAGTTTTTTAATTTAAATATTAAATATAATAATGTTTCATGTCCTTTTATATAAATGCAAATAGTCATGTTTATTTTGTATAATGTCTGTAGGGTGTTATCATCCCATACTTATACTTAGGAGGCTGCTTTTTTACTCATGAGTTCCAAGCTTTGTATACCTTGTGTAACTCCCATGTGGGCTGGAGTCTCGGTAGCTAAAGGCTGAGGTGAATGTTATATTTGTAGCAATTGTAATTTTTTACTTTTGCAACTGAAGGGCTTTTCTGAGGACCAAAGTCAATATGCTGAGGATGACAGAGAAGGAAGCTGAGATGAACCCAGGCTCTTGGTCATGCTATTGAATTAATTAATTCTAGCATCACACTTCAGGCATTTTTGTCATGTGAAACACATACTTTAAAGCCACATTTAATTGGGGTGTATATTCCTTGTAGCTGAAGGTAACCTGACTAATATACCAATTACTCTTTTTATAGATAAAAGTCAGATAATTTCTACAGCCAGGACAGTTAGCGAAGTTCACCTAAGGTCTTATTAGCACTTCTATTTTCAAAGCTTGTCTTTTTATTTTTAATCTTAAGTACAACTTTGAATTAATTATAGCTTCCAGTATATGAAAGTGTTATTTGAACCTAGTCCTTTATGTGAAATGCAACCAGAAAGGAACTGTTAAAAGAGGATGAACAGTCTGAATGTATGTTCATATAATTATGAGCACTGATGACCGTGATGAATACTTAATATAGAACATAAAGTCAATAGCGTTCTCTTCAGCAGAGGAAGTTACATCACAAGCCAGCCTTGCAAATGTGTGTAGAGTCCATTAATTTTGGAGGTTGCTAATAGCGTATTTATCAAATGTAGCATCAGTAAACATGCATCCAATTAGAAGCGGATGAGTCACATTTAATTAAACATTATCACTATCATTCCTTGGAAATTCTAGAAGTTATAGAAACAACACAAAATACCTTAACATGTTATTAAACATGTGATCCCTTAACAGAGAAACACTGCTCTGTTGAATAGAAGAGAAGGAGCCACTGACGGCAACTCCATAGCCCTGAATTCAGGCTACGATAGAGAGTTCACAACTACTACTACAAAGGCAGTCACTGAGGGCACTGTTCTTGGGGAAGAGAGAACTCGGGGGAGGGGACTTCACAGCAAATAGGAAATTGTGTAGTCTAGCAAAATCCACATTCGAAGTGTTCAAAGCCATCCTCTACCCTGAATTCAAATACTATTGTAGTGAAAGGAGATGTGGAAACAGAGGTGTGAGATGTTGCTCTATGATCAAGTAAACCAAATACAATACTATAGTAAACAGCATGATATTGGCTGATGTACTGGCTCCTTTGCCTCATGAGATGTTAGCTTACAGGTGAAAAACAGCTAAAGAAACCCTTTGAAGCTTCTTGGGAGAACAGAATGATAAATAACCCTAAGTTAATGATGCCTAGAAGCCTATCTTTCCAAGGACATGAACACAATGTCATATTTGGATCATTGTCTATGAAAAGTGTTTTCATGTGTCAGTATCTGTACAAAGTCATGTACATTTGCAGAAAGGGGGATTTAATACTTTTCAAAGACAACAGAGGGAATATATGTTTGTGACCATATGCAAGTCATCTAATATTGAGCGAACTTATTTTAGAAACTGCTTTTACAGCTTCGAGAAGATTCTGACTCTTAAAATTAATCACCCCATGGACAAATCTCAATATTGCCCCAACAATCTGGATAAGTTTCCTAAATTATGAGAAAGGAAGCCGGGAACCAAGCAGAGATAAACAATTCCACTAATGTTACCTCAATAGAACTCAGTTTCTAAAGGAGTTGAAATGTTGGAAAAGCAATGGTGTTGGACGGAGGGGGCTGCTTGTTCTTCCTGGCCACCCGGCTAGCTTACACCTAAAATAACCACACAGAAACTATATTAATTAAATCACTGCTCGGCCCACTAGCTCTAGCTTCTTATTGGCTAACTCTCATATTAATTTAACCCATTTCTATTAATCAGTATATCGCCACGTGGCAGTGGCTTACAGGCAAAGATTCAGCATGTCTAGCT
Source organism: Ondatra zibethicus (assembly GCA_004026605.1). Lineage (NCBI taxonomy): Eukaryota > Metazoa > Chordata > Mammalia > Rodentia > Cricetidae > Ondatra > Ondatra zibethicus. Next base: position 16,427 of record PVIU01009329.1, read on the forward strand.
CTGGAGGCTCCATGGTGTCTCCCTCTGACTCCACCTTTCTTTTTCCCAACATTCAGTCCATTCCTCCCCACGTATCTAAGTTCTGCCCTATCAACAGGCCAAGGCAGTTTCTTTATTCATTAATGGTAATCACAGAACATAGAGGGAACTCTCACAATGGAAAAAAAAAATCCCTTGAGCTGAGTAAGGCCCCTAGGGTTTGCATGTAGGGCAAAACCAATTCAAGTCAAGTGTCTTCATTTCAAGTCAAGAGCTGGACTTCCTAAACACAAGAAAAAACTACTGGAAGCAAATAGTAAGAACATACATTCTAGACTTAGAAAAGAGAGACAAGATTCCATAGTTCTGGGAGACTGTGGCACTCCATTGAAGTCAGAGTGGAAAACCTTTACTGTTTCCAAGCATTCAGATGAAACCTCGTGATTGAACAGAGGTCAGCAGGTTTTTTTTTCTCCAAAGGGCCAGAAAGTAAATATTTTAAATCCTTCTTTCCATACATCCCTTTTGCATCTTCTTGCTCTGCTTTTTTGGTGCTAGATCTTCAGTAGACAATTCATAAATGAATGGGCATGAGAATGCTCTAATGAAGCTTTAATTACCAAATCTCCAGGTGTCTGTCTAGCTTTGACCCACAGGCCATAGTTTGCTGACTCTGGTTCTCAAGTGAGGCCCATACTCCACCTACTCATTAAAGCTTAAAGCTCAGCTTTGATAATCTCTACAGGAGGAATTCATGCTCACCAAGTTAGAGGTACCTGAGAAAACTTTACCCCCTGCATTAATGCCAATGTGTCCCACCAAAGAAAAACTAAACAAGGAAAAGGTAATTCCATTGTTGTCTTTGGCAAAGTCTACCTTTTTCAAAACTAATATCAAAATCCAGCATATTTAAATCACATCAATAATTTTTTTAACAAAAATTACTGAATAAGAGGAAAAAATGAGGTTAAGTGAAACAGAGGTTGACAAAAGCCTAAAGCTGTACTTAGGAAACACAATGTTAAAGGAATTATTTATTAACAATCTCATTGTACAAAATAACAATGGTATGTTATGTTACAGATGAGACATCTAAAAGGTTAAATGAAAATCCTGAAACTGCATATGTAACAAAAATGTAATAGCTGAATATTATATATCCAAGGTTGTTACCAGATATAAAAACCCAGTTGAATAGGATATTTAAAAAGGATTCATCTTGAATGTAGATAAATCTAGTTAAGAATTATGCTGGTTTAGTAAAGTCATGGGGTTGTAGATTCTCCTCTAAGATTCATGAGTCCACTGGCCATGGGTACTGACTGGTACCAGACATGACTGAGCAGGCCTCAGATTCAATTAGAGAGCTGTTGGCTACTACAAATGTATTTGTGCCACTACTGCACCCTTAGGGTTATTATGCTACACTGCTTATTGATATGGGACATAGCTGTTATAGCTTAGTAGGACAGTTGATTAAGGCCCTCCCTTAAGAATGTGGATGCTTCCTTCTGATACCATGAAAACTAGTTCTCAGGGAGTTGGCATTCTTAGACAACATTGACAAGTTACTCAATAGTCAGTTCTTAAATTATAAGTGCAAGCAACATTATAGAGACTGAGTAAATTGTATTTAGGAATATATATATACATACATGCATATATATACATATATATGCATTACCAACAAGTAATAAAAAAATGCCATGAATTTGAAAGGCAGCAAGAAGGGATATACAGGAAGGTTTGGAGGTAGGAAAGGGGAGGAAAAATGATGTAAGTATATTATAATATCAAAAACTTAAAGAAGTAGTAAAAAGATTTATCTATTTCTATTTATTTATGTGAATGTTTGTCTACACATATCTATATGAATCACACACATTCATTATACCCCTGGAGGACAGAAGGGTTACCTAGACCCCCTAGAACTGGAGTTACAGATGGTTATAAGCAGCTATGTTGGTGCTGGGAATGGCACCTGTTTCCTCTGCTGGATCAGTAAGAGCTCTTAACAGCTGAGCCTTCAATCCAACCCCTCAATAGGATTTTTCTGTGTTAACTTCATATTCTGCATAAAAGATGTCATATTGTTGTGTTTCAGTTTCTACTTTTTAATAAGAAGTTATTCGTCAGTTACATTCCATAGATAAAATTTTCACTGTCTTTGTAGCTTTCAAGGTTTTTCCTTATCTTGGGTATTTAGGAATGTATTTGTACTGTGTTTGGGTACAATTTTGTTTGGTTGGTTTTATGTGATTGCTATTTTCTGGAGTTACTAGGGATTTATTGAGAATTGTTTACCATGATATTGAAGGGACCACTAATGTATTGATTAAATCCCTGACTCTCCTTTTATCTCTTTGAATTTCAGTTGAACAGTCCTAAGATTCCTTGATATTGTCTTATATATGCTTGAGGAGCTGTATCTTAAATAGTTTTTCTTAATAATGAAAAATGTCTATTTACTTGCTTGAGGTCCATCCAGTTTTATTTTATGTCTAGTTATCAATGAAGGTCATATTGTCAATTTCTGACATTTTGGTTTTTATAATTTGTGTGTGTGTGTGTGTGTGTGTGTGTGTGTGTGTGTGTGTGTGTGTGTGTCCTTGCATGTGCTCACCAAAAGTTCAGGTGCTCACAAACCAGAAGAGAGCATTGGATCTCCTAAAGATAGGGTTACAGGCTATTGTGAGCCACTGTATATGGGTTCTATGAACCAAATTCTGGTCCTGGAAAAGCAGCAAGTGCTCTTAAGCCCTGAACCATCTCTCCAGCCTTGAATTTTAAAAGCTAATATAAGCAAAATACATGTTATCATAAAATATTCATTGAGTACTCACCACAATTATATTCTGGGCCATAAAAGCCTCAATACATTTCAAAATATTGAAATTGTGAAAATTATGTTCTTTGACAAAATGATATAGATTATAAAGCAGTAAATGTGATTTTTTAAAGCTCCCCAAATATCTGGAATTTAACAACAATTTTATAAATCACTTATGGGTTAGGAAATAAATCAGAAAGGAAAATATGCTGAACTAAAGATGATGAAAAAGGATGGAATTTGGAGGATGTAGTCCATACAGTACTTAGGAGAATATCATTTTAAATATCTGTACAAAACAGGAAAGATTAAAATAAATTATGTAAATTCTGATATTAAAATACTAGTAAGAGTACATTAAAGATGCAGTAAGCCATAAGAGTAAAATTAAGTTACAAGGAGAAATCAATGCTAGGGAATTTAAACAAAAACCACTGTTTGAATTTTTCTGTTGGATTAAGATAATTGGTTAAACCCCTAGCAAGAGTGATTAGTGGAGAAAAATCTCAAAAGTGAGTATTGGAGTATGAGTGATCCTAATGTGAATGATGGGCAACACTGACATGGAACATATTGACAAATGACAGTTCTGGGATAATATGAAAGCCTTTCCATCAGGAAAGTCAACAGTCTACATGAAATGGACCTACCCTTGAAAAATACAACTTACCAAAAGTAACACAGAGAAGTGAAAAAAATTGAAAGATCTAAATTTGTTAATTCCACCGATTTGTTAACAAAGCTTTTCAACACAGGCCCAGATAGATTAGCATCTCAATCAAAATTACGAATTTGAATGTCAAGTTTATGTGAATTATTTCAAAATATACAAGAAAGAATACTCACCAACTTATTTTTATAAGCCAGTCTGGCCCTCATTCCAAAAGTACTGTGTAGTCCTTCTGGCTTTCTGTTGCTATGATTACACACTATGACCAAAAGCAACTTGGAGAGGAAAGAGTTTACTTCAATTTGTAAGTTGCAGTCCATTGTCTAGGGAAGCCAGGCAAGAGCTCAAGCAGCGAGTTTGGGGCAGAGACCACAGAAGACTGCTGTTCACTGGCTTGCTCTTCATGCTGTACTCAGCCTGCTTTCTAATACCAACAAGGACCACCTGCCCAGGAGCGGTATCACCCACAGAGGCTGGACTCTCCCACATCCATCATTAATCAAAAAAAAAAAAATTGCCACAGACATGGCCACAGGCCAATCTGATGGATGACAATTCCCTGACTAAAGCTTCTACTTCCAGATGACTCTAGGTTGTATCAAGTTGACAAGAAAACACAGCAGCACACGTTATACAGTCATTACATAAAAACAGAAGAAAGAAAGGAAAAAAGAAAAGGAAGCCATCCCCCTAACTCTCATCAAGATAGAGGCTAACATTTTAGCAAAAATAATACGACAAATCAGTTTAGCAGCGCTGAAGACACTAACATACAATGAGCAAAACTTTTAAATTCAAAATAGTTAAGTTTTGATCAAAATTTGAAAAACTAGCCATTTAAGTTCATTACATCATCACAATAAAAGCAAAAGCCGCGTAATTGTTGGAATAAAGGGTGAAAAGGTGTTTCGCAGGGTTGAACATCCTTTCACTGGAAGGTTCTAAGAGCCAGGAAAGAATGACTCTTCAGTCAGTGAAGGGTCACCCATGAAAACCCTCCACTGTACACATTTTATTCCAGATTTTCAGAGAGGTGCTGACTAAAAGAATATGTCCGAGGAAACGGAAATCAATCCTTTAAAATGAAATATTATTCTAAGATTTCTGATCAGGATCCTGTATCTGAAAAACTCCAAAATTAACAGTTATCAATACTGTCTGGAGGCTGACCTCAAGTGACCACCCCCCACCACTCTCTCCCCCAGTTTTCTGAAGCACAGCCTGAGGCAAGAACTTGCATGCTCATAGTATATTCCAGTAATGACCCAAAGAAGGAAGGGGCAGAGAAAACCAAGGTAGAGCAGTCAATACAAAGTGACTGAGGTTACTGCTGTGGAAAACAAGGGCTCAATTGAGAAGAGTCTCTTGAGAAACATACAGAATAACTCCCAGAATTAGCCCAAAAGAAGGTTAGAACACCAGTCTGCAGGCTTGGTTACATGGGCTCCCTTGGAGGTCATCAACTTTAACTGATATTCATTACATATACAGCCACACGTCAATAGGCTGCGTAGATTTCTGCAGTGTCTGAGAAGGCAAAGAAGCAGAACGCAGATCTGCACAAAAATGAGGTGATGATGGCATCTGTCCTCTGAACGGACACAGACCTGCTTTTGCAGAGGAGGCCTAATCTTAGCATTTAGGAGACTGAGACTGGAGGATTGCCACAAATTCATGGCGACTTTGGGCTACAGAGTAACACCTTGTCTAAGAAAGCAAACAAAAACCAGAAAAACAACCAACCAAACAACAAGAACAGAGAGAAATGGAGCTGGGGAGGTGACTCAGTGGTTAAGAGCACTTGCTGCTCCCGCAGAGAACCTGCTTTCAACTCCAAGCACCCACATCCATGGCAGCTCATTATAACTCATGACTCCAGTTCCCGAGGATGCAGTACCTCTTCTGAGCTCTGCAAACCATCTGGAAGACGTGATGCGCATACCTACATGCAATCAAAATGCGCATTTATGTAATAAAATAAAATTCACAAATAGTTTTTTAAAAAGAAACATAATGACCTGCCAGACACCTGAGAGATGATTGTCATGGTGACAAACTCTTGGAATCCATCCACTGCAGAGGCAGAAACAGGAGAGTCACAAGTTCAAGGCCTACCTAGAGAATAGCATGTCTTAAAAACCAAAATGAAATAATAATAATATAAAAAAACAATAAAAAGAACCAAGTATACCAAGTCTAAAACTAGACTCAGTCTACTAATTCTGGGATGAGAATAATGAAGTCTAAGAAACTTCCAACTATTTTCACAAAACCACAAACTAGGCAGCTTCCAGGCAGTAGAAATTTACTTCACATAGTTCTGGAGTCTGGGAGACTCGATGCCTACTAAGCATCTTCTTCCTGGTTCATGGTAGAGGGAGGCGGTTGTGTTCTGTACTGATACATGAAAAGAGTCAACCTACCTCACAAAAGGTCTTTCTTTAGGACGTCAAAGCTGTCATGATCCAGTCATTTCAGAAGTCTCGTTTCCTAGTGACACCCAAACACAGTTTTAATATTACATTTAAAAATATAACCTGACATCATCGTTATACAACACAGATGCAGATTGGCAAATTGTTTTTCCCTATCGGCTCACTTAACTTAAAGGCCAGAAACATTCCCCATTCCCCAGATTCTTGGCTGGGCGGTGGTGGCGCACACCTTTAATCCCAGTGCTTGGGGGGCAGAGGCAGGCGGATCTTTGTGAGTTCAAGGCCAGTTTGGTCTACAAGAGCTAATTCCAGGACAGGCTCCAAAGCTACAGAGAAACCCTGTCTTGGGTAAATAAATAAATAGATAGATAGATAGATAGATAGATAGATAGATAGATAGATAGATAAATGAAATAAACATTCCCTAGATTCTCAACCAGGTTTTTCTGTAGCGCTCTGCCTGTATCTATCCCAGCTTTTGGAACAGTGTTTCCTTATTTGTAGGAGGAGGGGCAGTCTTGGGGTTTCTACTGCTGTCATAAAATATCCAAATCAAGTTGTGGAGGAAAAGGTTTCTTTTAGATTACATGTTCCAGTCCCAGTCCATCATGGGGGACATCAGGGTAGAAAGTTGAGGCAGGAACTGAAGCCGACGTCATGGGGGAAATACTACTTCCTGACTGCTTCCTCATAGCTCGCTCAAGGGTAGCACCACCCACCATGAGCCGAGACCTCCCATATCAATCAATTAAGAAAATACCTTCACTCTAGCTCAATCCCTCTTCCCAGATATGTGGAGGTTTATATCAAGTGGACAAAAAGCAAGCAAAGACAAACAAACAAAGAAACAAAAACCTGAACCAGAACTTGTAGGAGGGGAGAGTCTGGAAACCGTACGAAGGTCAGAGGGCAACTCCAGTCGATGGATTCACCTTACACCTTGTTTTGTGGCATAGTCTCCATGTCGTATGTCACTGAATGTGTCAGGCTAACTGGTTCATCAGGATCTGTGTATTGCATATTTTCTCACCTCCTCCCACCTCCCCATAAAACCATTGGGACTGGAGATGGGATGCATGTGTGTTCCTATGCCTGGCTTTTATGTTCTGAGAATACAAACTCAGATCCTCATTCTTGCCTAGGAATCTCCCTCAGCATCTCTCCAGTCCCTACTGGGGTAATGTCCCACTGTCAGTTAAGAATAGAGGAATTTACTAGGCTCACTCCTTAAAAGTCTAAAGAAATAAAATAAGCGTGAATCAGAAAGGAATAAATAAAATCACTGATTTTTTTTGATAGTTCACAGTTGGAGACCAGTATTATGCTAATAACTCCAAAGATACTTTGAAAATAAAGAAAATGAGAACTTGATATGCTTGATGAGTAGGGTTGCAGAAATGCTGAACAAAATTCTGGCAAAGCAAATATAAGAACATAGCACAAAGAATAATGCATATGACCAATGGAAGAGAAAGCATTTGACAGTAGACAGTGTCTTCTAGCGATAAAAATGTTAGAAGGGAAGAATTCTTTGACTTAATAAGGACTCACACATTGCAGGTGCACAGATCTTAACAGGTTAGCTGCACATTCAAAACTTTTTCTTTACAGGTGGAACAGGAAAGGGATGCCAACTTTTCTAGTTCTATTAAAATTTTCTTCTGCATCCTTCAAACATCACTGTATCCCTTTGCCTGCTTTGATCATCACATATACCAGCAACATCTCATATTTAATGTGCTTGGGTTTATTTGAGCTTCATCTGGATATTCATTTTCTTCTTTACATGTAAGAGCTGTCCTATCTTTCTTACTTTCCCTTTCTTTTAAGTGAATTGGTGTTTTACCTGCAATGTATGCCTGTATGAGAATGTTGGATCCCCTGGAACTGGAGTAACAAACGTTTGTGAGCTACCATGCTGGGAAACGAACTCAGGACTTCTAAGAAAGAAGTCAGCACTCTTAACTGCAGGGCCATCTCTCCAGTTCTGAACTATCTTATCTTTAAAAAAAAAAAAAGAAAGAAAGAAAATAAAGTTTTTGCTTCTGTCTCAGTATTTTAGGATTTGTGCTCTTGCAGTGTCTGAGACTTCATTATGTAGAAAAAAAATTCCCTCCATAACAAATTTGTTGCCATTTTTATCATCAGAGGATTTTGTATATTGTCAAATGTCTCTTCTCTTGGTCATGTGGAATATTCTTTTTAATGTTCTCTTATATTTACTTTGCTAGGACTTTATTGAAAATCTTGAATTCTTTGTAAACAGTACATATTTATATGAGCTCCCTTTCCTCTCTCATTTCTTCTCTCTTTCTCTCTTTCCCTCCCTCTCTCCCCCTCCCTCCCCCTTCCTCCTTCCTCCCTTCCTTTCTTGATCAGGCACGTGTATTTTGTTTTATTTCTTATGTGGTATCAAGTTTTATGGTTATGATCCTTGGAATCTTTGTTGGCGGCTGCACTGTTGAGTAAGTAAGCCCTTCCTCCCCCTTTGATGGGATAGCTTTAACAAAGGAATCTTGCTACCATTCAGTCCAGCCAGAGAGTGTAAGTAGGTGAACACAGATCTGTGTTGGGCTTGTTACTGGAATCTTCAATAGATGCTCTTGATGCTTGCATGAGGTATTGAGTTCACAAGGATTTTCCTGGTGTCTGACTTTTCAGTGGGAGGACCAGGCTTCTATCTTAGTTCTCTAATGACTGGCTTGGAGATTTGGTCCAGTGGAGTGGGCTGATGATAACGTCTGTGAAGGTGGATCTGGGGCCTATGTGCTAAGACTCTAGTGAGGCCTGAGTCCAGGGCTTTCAGCCTGTGCTTCGCCCTTAAACATAACTTGTATAGCCAACACAGTCTTGTGTTAGTATTGGAGCCCTTGTTTCAAGAGCCTGTGTTCTAAGGTCTGGGAGCCGTGTAGAGCTAGGGTGTACTAGAGCAGGCCTTAGGTCTACAACAAAGCTGAGTTTATAACCTTACTCCCATTCCCTTAAGTGGATGGTGTAACTTTCCACACTGCCCTGGCCTTGCTTGGGGGAATGGGAGACACTGGTATAGTGAAACTGCCCTCTGAACCTCTCAAATGCATTTTTCTAACTTGTCAACTGCATTCAGTAGCTGTACTCTCTCGTCCGGAATGTTTTAGCTCCTGAAGAGAGTTTTCCGTGGGAAGAGTTGTTCGGGTTGTGAGGGAAATGAGACCCAGATTCTACTGCTTTGGCATTTTGCTGACATTTTACCCATTTGCATGAATTTTAAAGTTTGTCATTAGGTAGGTAAAAATGCTAAATATTTAGACATTAATAGAATTCCCAGATATTAGCAAAATCACATGAAATAGTTCTTGAGAGATACCTTATTTTGAGCAACAACAAGAATATGAATTAGCAACAATTAAAACTACCAGCTCTCTGTGGAAAAATCCAAAAAATCCACACAGAATGGTATATGGACTTTAGTAAATTCAGGGGGAAATCATTTTCTGATAGCATAAATTTGTCAGTTCTTGACAATGGTGCTGTTGGCGTGGGAGTCCAGCGCTAGCTCCAGTGGGCTTTATTTTGTTTCTAGAATTTGGTGGATAAAAGAGACCAAGAGAAATAAATGTCCCAGAAAAAAAATAATTGAAAATCAAAAGTTAGATTTTTACTATTAGATACTGAAACATAGAACATCTTTATGATAATAAAAGTATACAGTAGTATGAGTACAACAATAGACCCCCACCCACCCATCCAAAAAAAAGTACAGTATCATAAGAATCCCAGGAATGAGTTCTAATGTTTGGCATTGCAAATCAGAGTGTTAAGAAGAGATAATTAGTGCTCAGAGCAGGTGAGAAGAAAAGCAGCAAATGATGAAAAGAGCCTAGTAGCTATACATGTACATTTATCAAATTTGAAATCTTCACTAAGTATAAAGACAAAGGGGAAAGCCATAGACATGAGACCTACTGATCTGGTTTGCAAAATTCTGTCTGCCTAGAAACTGAAATAATACCATATAGAAATTAAAAAGTATACTGGGAAAATATTCAATCCATGACTGAGGGTCAATATACTTGTACATATATTATTAGCACATGACAATGCAAAACACAAGATCTCAGGTACCAGGAAAATTCACAGAGGCCATTAATAAGTAATTCCTCAAAAAAAGAATGCAGGTTCCAAAAGCATATACAAAACAGTTATTTTTTTTCTAGCCATTGAAGAGAGCAAAATTCAAAGCAACCTGTCATTGTCTGATAGATAAATTGGTACCTTTATTTTCTTTTTTAACTGTTAATTCCAATTGCTGTGTAGAGTTATGGAGTTTTACATTGTTGCATCATCCCAAAGGAAAACTTCACCCACCAGGGGAGGTGAGCTTTCTTGGCACATGCCCAGCCTTGAGTTGCTCCTCCCCCAACACATTGATTGTTCAGAAGTTTTATTTCCTGGAATCTGCCTCAAAGATGGAACAGGGTAGAGACTATTTGCAGTGCGATTCACGGAAGCATTATTTATAAAGCCAAAGATGACCCAAGAAAATCAATGACGAACTCTCCTCTGTGGCTTTTAGCTAATCTATTTCCCCTTCTGCTCTGCAATCTCCTATTCAAAGGCACACAGACACCACTGCTTCCCGGGTACCCAAGACTCTGAACCTGTATCACGCCCTTGACTGAGAGTCTTAAAGGGAGTGAGTGTGAACCCCTGCAAGCCTGGTGACTGGGTGACTCCTGGCGGATTGTAAATGATACCGCGAAGCCCTTCAATTAATCGGGAACCACGTTAGGCCCTTCCCATGTACTATCTTACATTTGATGCTTCTATAGTCTCTATTGCCCAGATGACAAAACAGAAGTAGAGAAATTGCCTATGTAGCTAGTCAATGGTAAATGTGAGGTATAAGCCCAGATTTATGTTAGTCCATGAATAAAACTCTTAATGATCACAAGGATAGTACCTAAAAGAACAAGAGTTCCTAATATACATTAGACAACTATGATCTAGGGCCTGCAGTAAGTGCTTTCTATGTATCTCCTCATTTTAACATAGCAACAGCTGCATGAGAGAGGAACTATTACCATCCCCGTACACAGATGAAGAAACTGGGGCCCCTATATAAGACACCCAAGGCCTATGTCCTAAAAGTGTTGGAGCCCAAATGAAGCCAGGTCCAATACACTTTGCTGCCCTGCGGAACCCCTACTGCAGATGTGGAGGTTTTGTAATATGTTATAGCACACGCTTCATCTATTTCTATGTGCTTCCCTTTTGGAAACACATATTTAACAACCCACTTGCTGAAGTACGAGATGCCAGAGTGGCAGACACACAGTAGGCAGCAGGAACACATGCTATTTCTGAAAAGTGAGAGCTGTATTTCTTTATTAGTTTCCGGTGAGTCAGTTCCAGCCCCTCTCATATTTGGCATATTGAATGTCCCACTATAGTACTGAACAATTCGAGTTCCCAAACAAAGCCAAGACGATGACTTCATCTTCTGTTCCTTTGTTGGGAACTCGGTCTCCTCTTTACACTTGAACATGAAGTCATCGTGGTAGCCTGCCAGTCGTGAGCCCCTGCTCAGTGCTTCTGAATTCATAGAATCTCTGTCTTGCATGACCTGGAGTAAGAACAACTCGGCACCTGTTCTCAACCTGCTAAAGTGTGCTGTGTTCTCATCAGAAGGATATCCACAGAATGTAGACGCGTCACCTAGGATGAAAAACGGGCCGTGCAAAGTTTTACACTCAAAGTTTGGAGATTTGATTACAACCAAGCCATTTGCAGCTTCAGCAACTGCATGGAGATGGTTGGGGAAATTATCACTGTGATGGCCATATGGCCGGAACTAGCAAACAGAACCTACATAATATAGATTCTGTATAAAGTTCATGGCACTGGATTTCCCAGAAGAAACTTTCGCTGTACCCTTTATTCTTCCCTGCAGCAAGTCAATACTCTCTTGAGAATTCTGGTAAGCTCGGCAGTGTGCTGTGTGCAGAAAGAGTGAGCTCAGCCCAATACACTCACTGTGTTAAAAAATTGACGATCCTATCAGGAGGAGACATGATTGATTTCAATACATGTTATAAATGTTGTAGTGACCAGATGGTGGAGCTCATAGAGTGACTAAGTCTACATTGCAAAGTTGCAAAGGTTTGAATGCTTAAAAAGGGGATATTAGAGATGGAACAATTCATGCAGATCTAGTGATGTGAATAAAGCATAATTTTGAGAACTGTGGGTCCATTCATGTTTTGGAAAGTGAGAGTAACAAGTGAGAATAGAATAAGGTAAACTGACATTTTATGGATGACATGAAGAAGTGTAGCCATTTAGGGGATAGAAGTATATAGCTGTATAAAAATAAAAATTATTAATGATGCTGATTCTGAGAAGAAGGAAGGAAGGAGGGATAAAAAGGTAACTTTTGTCTCACATGTGAGTTGTGACTTTTACATTTTTATAGTGAGAGAATAGACATATGTACATATATATATATAGTGAGTATGTGATAGAAATAAACAGCTAAATTGTGACAGACTAATACTGAGACAATAAAATGACAACAAAATGTGACAGAGCCAGGGAAACTAGAAACAGGAAGAGTCAAATGGGCTCTGGTGAAAAATCCGACATTTCTCCCCAAACATATGAGATCATTTTTTAAATGTGGCCAATAAAGAATGACAGAATAAGTAGGCTGATTGATTATCCCAGTGCTTAGGGACTATCTTAAAGCGGAGTAGCTTGGAAGGAAAAGGGTGGAGAAAAGGGTTAATGAGAACTTCCATGCTTAGAAGAGTTAGCATTGTAAAGTCAGAGGGCTGGGGATATGGAGTTTAGCCTCCTGTGTGTTTAGCTTCTTGTTTTTGGCTCACTCTGCTTTGAAAAGTTCTAGCAATGTCATTCTTGGTCATCACGCCCCTCTCCTCTAGGCCCAGCTTCTGTCCCCTGAGGCCTGACTTCACAGTCTCCTAGCTCTTGACCGTTCCCATAGCATGCACTGCAAACTTCCCAGAGTGCCTCACTTCCTGTGAACTGCAGTAAGGCATGGGCATTTCATCTACTTCTACAACGGTCTCATGGTTCATTCTCCATAAACATGTGCTCATGGGAGAACGGAAGAAGGCTAGGAAGGAGAACAAAGAAGAAATTGCTTTCTCAGGTGACTTTTCTACAGAATGGAAAGTGTGGTGCGATTGTTTAAAGTAGGATCTTCTCATTCACCTTATCCTTAAAGGGCAGAAGGAAGAATCGAGCATCAAAATATTTCAGTGTTTTCCCCATCTTCCTAATGCTACAGCTCCTTCATACAGTTTCTCATGTTGTCATGGCCACCTACCTTTGTCGCTGCTTCTTAACTACAATGTTGCTGCTGCTAGGAATCCTATGGTAAATATCTGATATGCAGATGGCCTAAGGCAATCCTTGTGAAAGGGTCATTAGACCCCCTAAGGGGTCATGACCTGTAGTTTGAGAACTCTTCACAAAACAGCAAGCTCGGCAGTATAAAGACTCTGGGAGACGAAGAAGAAAGAAGAAAGCAGAGCAGCACACCAGTGCCCTGGCACTGCCCTCAGCTGTACTGGCACCTTGCATGTCCAGCCCTGAGTTTCTGATCTTTCAAAATGAAGAGACAGATGTTTTTTAAATTGTTTGAATTTTTGAGGAAGAGACAAGGAAAGAAGACGCTTATCTAGGACGCATTATTGTAGGAAAGGAAAGAAAGGCAGGAAGGGTGTGCTCTGAGATCCAGACCAAGCCATCTCCATGGTCCTTTTATGTGATATACATATATATTCTATTGCTGAGAAGACACACCATGACCATGGAAAATTTTATAAGGCAAACATTTCATTGAGGGGCTCCGTTACAGTTTCAGGTTCAGTCCATTGTCATGGTGGGAGGCATGGCGGAGTACAGGTAGATGTGATACTGGAATTGCTGAGAGTCTTACATTTTGCAGGCAATAAGAAGTCAACTGATTGTCACGCTGAATGAAGCTTGAGAAAAAGACCTCAAAGCCCACTCACAGTGACACACTTCTTCCAACAAGGCTACACCTCCTAATAGTACCACTCCCCTTGGGGGCCATTTTCTTTCAAACCACCACAACATTAAACAACATTAAATATATAATATTGTTTAGAACAAAATACACATGTTACATATATACTATATAATAAAATAGAAAATAAATATTATGTAATATATATGTGTCTGGCGAAGTGGATATCATTGCCATCAATGAACCCTCACTTACCTCCACTACATGGTCTACATGTTTCAGTATGAATCTACCCACGGCAAGCTCAACGTCACAGTCAAGGCTGAGGATGGAAAGCTTGTCATCAGTGGGAAGACCATCACCATCATCCAGGAGTAAGATCCTTCCAACTTCAAATGGAAGTGATGCTATTGCTGAATATTTCTTGGAGTCTACTGGTATCTTCACCGCCATGAAGAAGACCAGGGCACTTGAAGGGTGGGAGCAAAAGTGTCATCATCTCTGCCCCTTATGCTGATGCCCCATGTTTGTGATGGCTGTTGACCATGGAAAGTATGACAACTCACTCAAGATTTCCATCCATGCTGCCTGTAGCAGCAACTGCTTAGACCCCCCCTACCCCTCCCACCCCTCACCCTCCACCCTCTGGGCCAAGGTCATCCATGACAGCTTCGAGGAAGAACTCATGAGCACAGTCCATGCCATCGCCGCCACTCAGAAGACTGTGGACCGCCCCTCTAGGAAGCTGTGGTTTGATGGACATGGGGCTACCCTGAACATCACCCTCATAGCCACTGGTGCTGCTGAGACTGTGATCAAGGTCATCCCAGAGCTGAAAGGGAAGCTCACAGGCATGGCCTTCCATGCTGCTACCCCCAATGTGTCTGTTATGAATCTGATATGTCACAACCTGGAGAAAGCTGTCAAGTAGGGTGACATCAAGAAGGTGCTGAAGCAGGTATTCGAGGATCCGCTAAAGAGCACCATGAGTTACCATCTTGAGCTACACTGAAGACAAGGTTGTCTCCTGCGACTTTAACAGTGACTCCCACTCTTCCACCTTTGATGCTGGGGCTGGCATTGCTCTCAGTGACCACTTCGTAAAGCTCACTTCCCTGCATAACAGTGATTATAGTGAGAGCAATGGGGTGGTGAACCTCATGGCCTACATGGCCTCCGGGGAGTAAGAAGCCCTGGGCCACCCACTCCGGTAAGAGCATGAAAGCAAGAAAGAGGGCCTTCCGATTCAGCCTCTGACAATGGGCATCTCCCCTTCCAGTTTCCATCCCAGACCCCCAGAAGAAAGAGGGATGCTTAGGGAGTGCTTAGAGTATTCTTAAATACCATCAATAAGGTTCACTGAACCACCACCCCTCCCCACCCAAAAAGAAAAGAAAAGAAACAAAAGATCAGAAGAATAGTATTTCAGGAGGTACCTTAGATTTAAGAAAGTTTCACTAAAAGCAAAGCCTTCAGAATCTAAAACATCTCCCAGCTGAGCCTGTTCAACTCCCTTCTCTCACACACACTTGTTGGTGATGAGTAACTTGAGACCAAGAAAAGGGGATATAATTCAAGCCAGCCTCCCACTGTCGGGTCACAAACTTCAGAACTGCCCTGGGTGAGTGAGAGTGGAGGATGTGATCATCCCTAAGGTCTGGCAGATTTATTCCAGTGCTTTGGTGCCTGAGGAAGGCTCCTCCGGCACAAACTGATGGCAATTTACAGGCACTCCTGCCCCTGACAGTTTTGGTGACACCGCCCCTGTGCCTGAGAACAGATGTTCTCTGTCCTCTGGCTCTGAAAGGACTTCCTGCCTCATTCTTTCAAAATTTAAGAGACCTTATCTGCTGTGCTCTACTGCCTAGGAGAGATGTGACTGCTGATAGGGTTCAATCCTTCAAAAGTTTATGGCCACTGGCCTTGGAAAGGAAACTGATGGAAAACGTGATATCCAGGGTGCTGGAGGTACCCGTCCTGACGTGTCACGCCCTAGGACTTAGAAAACGTGATATCCAGGGTGCTGGATGTACCCATCCTGACGTGTCACGCCCTAGGACAGCCTGGAGCTCTGTGCTCTTCTGTGTAGGTGTGCTGAGAGAGATCCTTGGAGACTTCCGTTTCAGAAGCGTTTAGTTCTGACTGCTTATTAGAGAGGAAACTATTGCCGTACACATCTGACTCTCCCTTGATTTAAGCTACCCAGTGCTCCCTCACTTTAAAGGGTAGAAACTCAAGTGTCAAAGAGTGTAATTGACTCCTGAAATCACAGCGTCAGGCATCTAAGTTGATCAAAGCCATGCAGGGAGGTATTGTCAACATGGTCTGCAACGAAAATTTCTTTATCTGAAGAATTTGTGGTTCTGTCAATAATTCCTACAGTGTGTATAAAACATATGCATGTCATAATATCCCCAAATCGTATGCCCGTGTGTACATCCTGAGAGCTGAGTTAAATTATATCTTCATTCTAGGTTTCAGATTGCTCATTTCTAACACAGGAGAGGGGGCTAGACAGGAGTCCTTCACGGTATTCTACAGTTTGAATTTTCTTAAAACAAAATATTCCTCTAATGAAATTTTCATTAGCTGCATCAGGCAGAAAGGTGGCCACACATTTCCAAACGAGCTTTCAATGGTGATTTCCTTCCATGCTGCTTGGTCACCATCTGTGAAAAGAAAGTATGCTTCCCATTGAGAAGGCCAAACATCTCTGCTGTCGCCCAGGTGTGAAGAATAGCAGCCACTTTCTGCCCTGCTATTGTCCTCTGGAACTTTCTTACCAGTTGTTGTATAAACAAGCCAGTTTCGCAGTTAGGTATCTGTCAGAACTATGGACCATTGTACTCAGAACTGAACTGTTGGGCTAGATCATCACATCACCTGCCAGAGATGTTCATATTCAAAACGTCACGGAGTGTGGCTGTTCAGGGCCACACTGGTTAAAGATTGGACTAAAACATAGAATCCCAGCTCTTACTTTCCCACTGCAGCTCCCCTTCTTTGCCATTTATTTATTATTTCTTATTTCTTCCTTCTCATCCTTCCTTTCCTCCTCTTCCTCACCTTCATTTCATTGTCAATAAAGATTTCAATTTGAAAAAGAGTGTGATATAACTTACCCCTCAATAATTACCTCTAACTAGACAATAAGAATAGAATCTAAACTGGAGAGTCAGGCACAGTAGAACACACCTGAAATCTCAGACCAGTGGAGGCAGAGGCAGCAAAACAATTTGGAGACCACGTAATGAGACCCCATCTCAGAATAGAATGAATTTTAAAAGGGGCTGGGCTAGGACTTGACTTTGGAGCCGCAGCCCTTTATTTTAACTGAATTTAAATCGAAATATTTCTCAATCTTCAATAAGCCATCCCTTCCTCTTTTCATGCCCTTAATTCCCTCACTTTGTTTCACCTTAATCAGAAGGAGTAGCCATTCCTTCCTTTAAGACAGAGGTTATAGGTTAATCCTCCAACAAGGATATGACAGAGTAGCTACTGACATATTTTTATTTGAATTGTGTATGTGGTGTATGTGTGTGTGTGTGTGTGGTGTGTGGATGGGTGATATGTATATGCTTGCTCACATATATGCATGTGAACATAGGAATGCCAAAGTACATGTTGGCATGTCAGAGAACGACCTTCAGGGTCTCCTTGCTGTGAACCCTGGCTAGCTGGTCCATGAGATTCTAGAAATTCTCCTGTCTCCACAATTCCCTTCTCATAGGAGGGTGCTGAGACTAGAGATGTTTGGGCCACTGTGCCCAGCTTTTGTGGGAGCTCTGGCAATCTAAACTCAGGTTACCCAACTTGCCCAGCAAGCACTTTTGTACACTGAGCCATCTCGCCAGGTATAATGCTGTTGCATTCTTAAAGCTTGATATGTCTGACTTTCCAAGCCAGCTGTACTCATCAATGAGCTATGAGACCATATACTGATTGCTCTTTCATTCTCTGCATCTATAAAGAGGCTAATAATAAACCGTGCTCTTTGAGGACTAAGCATGCTAATGTATGTGATGTTCTTAAAAGAGTATCTGAAATGTCATAAATTGTATAAATATTGTTGTTTATTGCTCTGTATTTCTTTGTAATTATTTTTACAATGTGGTAAAGTGTACTGATTTTATTGAAATTATCACTTAAAGCAGTTTTTAGAGATATCTGAATAATTGATATTCCCCTGTTTACTTAGAGAACCGTCACGCTGCGGAATGTAAAGTAGTATCTATTATTATGCATGCCTCCCAAAAATTATATCAGAATAAAAGAAAAAGGAATGACTGATACACACTGTGATGGGTTAATTTTGATTGCCAAATTGACTGGAATGAGAAATAGATAGATTAGGCAAGCTCCCCTCTAGGTATGTCTGTGAGGGCATTTTTAGCAAGGATGATTAAGAGAAGTCATGTTTGGTGGGCAGCAGCATTGCACAGGAGAGGTGCCCAGACACAGTAAAGGAACAAGCTCATCAGCACAGCTATGCTTACTCTACTTCCAGGACATAGTGATGTGAGCTTTGCTGCTTCGTGATGCCATGTCCACCATTGGGGGCCAAAACCAATCTTTCCTTCCTTCAGTTGGTTCTGTCAGGTATTTTGTCAGAGCAAGAAAAAGGCTGGAGAAGACAAACACAAAATTCAGGCATAAGTATGCATAAGCTCACTGCGTACTGGATAGTTGACTGTAGACACACAATGATGCAATGGACAACACAGCCCCTGAGTACAGCAAATTCACTCATTTGTGAATGAAAGGTCAGTTTTCTTGTCAACTCTTCATGAAACATAGTAAGGATCTTCCCTGGCCAAAGTGTGTACAGTTAGTTCCTTATTTTAAGACTATAGCAACCCTGTGACATTGCTCTTAATCTTGAGATTTGCTTTATATCACAAAATCGATCAGTCACCTTCAACATATAAGTATGACATCTGGTAAATTGTTTTATTAACTTTTGTACTCAATTTGAATTAGAAATCCAAATAATAAGTTCATACATGGAGCTTGGCATGTAACTGAGTGATAGAGCATGTCCTTGGTATATATGAGGCTCTGGGTTCAATGACAAGCAGAAAAAAAATAGCAGACACACCCTTCCTGTTTTGCATTGGACTTGGGGAGGCACCAAGAGGCAGATTCAAACGGCTATAAAACACTGGGCTTTAAGGCAAGCGTCATCAGATAATTACGAGTGGTCCAATGTCTCTTCAAAGTGAAGATATTAAAAAGTCCAGAATGAGTAAACATTAGAAAAGTCAGACTTTCTTCTTTCTTGAGCTCTGCAAACACAAACTTGTTAATTTGGATATACATACATATATACACACACACACACACACACACACACACACACACACACACACACACACATATATATATATATATATATATATATATATATATATAAATCAAGACTCCAACATTTGTAAAACTGTAAACGTGGGTACTCTGATATCACTATACTCATACCAGCCTTGATTTTCATTGAGTTGCTTCTGTATTAGAGAGAATTTGAATTCTTTCTTTGACTTAATAAGTATAAAGTAGTCCTTTTATTTAGATACTAACGCAACATAGCTAATCAAACACCAGTTCTTAATGATTTACACCAATGTTTACCAACTCAGACATTAGCTAATAAAGCTTAGCTTTGTTAGCCCAGCTTCCGCTTGGTCTTGTTTGAGAAACGAGGGTGATATGCGCTGGTGCCGAACTGCCTGTCTGATTGCAGGGCTGTGTAGATAAATCGTCTCGCCTTTTCAGCGGTCTGCACTTCTTAACCTGTGTGGGACATTTGAAGTGTCTGCAGTGAGTCTGATAATTGGTGGATCAACACGTTGTGCGACAGCTGGAGATGAAACGCCTTCCCAGAGGCTCCTAAATATGATTCTTTGGATTTTCCTAATTGGGGTTGTTAGATCACGCCAGGAAGGCAGCCTGTGCTGAGCCAGAAGAGCTGCACAGTGGCTTCCTGATATGGCCCTGTGTGAAGAAACTCAAGTATTACGAAACGTGGCACCACTCTTTGGAATTGATGTCAATAAAGAAGGTTAATCAGATTATGAAGACCTGCCAAAACCATAAAATTTGTGAAAAACGAAATATTTTAAAAATAGAGATTAGAATTATGTTTATTAGCAAGACAAACTTGGGGACCATTATCTATTCACATCTCTGATGATGGAGGTCAGAGAACAAAGCTTTTACAATTAATTAATTAAATCTACCTTTAATTTTCTCATGTTACCAGAGTTTTATAAACTCCCTAGGACTCAGTTTCCCAAATAGGAAAAAGAAAAGACTATTATATCCCCCTTATAATTAATGTCAATATTAAATGATCAAGTATTTATGAAGCATTCTGAGAGAACCTAGGGTAAGTTTTAGTCAATGCTGTTTATAACTTTTCTTACTGCTCATTTATTAACTTTGCCGTTCTTATTATATCACATTTCAAGAAAACCTTTGGCTTCAGACTTTTCTGTCCAGTTTGTGCTATTTAACAGTTATATATACCCAAAGGGGTTTATATAAGAAATGTCTCTTTAGCTGAACAATGGTGGTGCATGCTCTTAATCCCAGCATTTGGGAGGTAGAGACAGGTGGGTGGATCTCTGTGAGCTTGAGGCCAGCCTGATTTATAAAGCAAGTTCCAGGACAGCCAGGGCTACACAGAGCATCCCTGTCTTGAAGAAGAAGAAGAAGGAGGAGGAGGAGGAGGGAGAGGAGGAGGAGGAGGAAGAGAAGGAAGGAAGGAAGGAAGGAAGGAAGGAAGGAAGGAAGAAGGAAAGAGAGAAGGAAAGAAGAAAAGAAGAAAGGAGAAAGAAAGAAAAACAAATTGGGTAGATGAAGAGCCCCCATGCACAGTTTAACCTTAGCAAGTGGAATTTGTAGCTTTTCCACAATCTGGAGTTTCCAACAGCCAGTGCATGATCTCCAATGACTTAAGCCATCCTTTAGAACATTGGATTAGCTCTGGAGGAGTTTTTGATATTGGACCTCCTAAATAGACCTCTTTTAAGGTTCTTGGTTCTGGAGTGAGCTGCATCAGGGAGTAATCCACCAAGCTCTTAGGTGACTTTTGCTGTTTTGGGAGTTTCTGGGGTGGGGTGGGGGTTACAAGTTTTAATCTAATTTCTAGCTCCATCAGACATAAAAAATCAGGGGATATTTATTGGTATTTATTGAGTGATTCTCAACATTCTGAAGGTTAATTTGAAACCAACTTCTTTCTAAGCCTAATTGATTCAGATTTGAAGTCCTCAGGGCCTCTCTGGAAGTTCAGGGCTTTAAGGTTCATTTTCCTTGCTGTGGAAGATTATCTCCCTATTGTTTCTTAACTTGTTAGGGGATGGAGCTGATTGGTAAATCACTTCTTTCCCAAGGCCTGAAATTCTTCTTTCCTTTGCAAACTAAGTCAGAATCACTCAACCTGCTCTCCTCCTGGGTCTCAAGGTTACCTTCCCCCAAGGGTGTGATGGGCAGGGCAGGTGGCACTGGAAGGAAGGGTGTGTCTTTTGGTGGGGTGAGCTGCCAAGCGGCAGGTTGCCATGACTGCTCTACAGTTTTTTATTTTATTGTATTTTATTGAGCTATACATTTTTCTCTGCTTCCCTCCCTTCCTCTCCCCTCCCCTTCAACCCTCTCCCATGGTCCCCGTGCTACCAATTTACTCAGGAAATCTTGTCTTTTTCTACTTCCCATGAAATTAGATCCATGTATATCTCTCTTAGGGTCCTCATTGATATCTAGGTTCTCTGGAATTGTGATTTGTAGGCTGGTTTTCTTTGCTTAATGTTTAAAAACCACTTATGAGTGAGTACATATGATAATTGTCTTTCTGGGTCTGGGTTACCTCACTCAATATGATGTTTTCTAGCTCCATCCGTTTGCTTGCAAATTTCAAGACATAGTTACTTTTTTCTGCTATGTAGTACTCCATTGTGTAAATAAACCACATTTTCCTTATACATTTTTCAAGGGGCATTTAGGTTGTTTCCAGGTTCTGGCTATGACAAACAATGCTGCTATAGACATAGTTGAGCACATGTCCTTGTGGCATGATTAAGCATCCTTTGGATATATACCCAAAAGTGGTATTACTGGGTCTTGAGGAAGGCTGTTTCCTAATTTTCTGAGAAATCACCATACTGATATCCAAAGGGGCTGTACCAGCTTGCACTCCTACCAGCAATGAAGGAGTGTTCCCTTTACCCAACAACCTCTCCAGTATAAGTTGTCAACAGTGTTTTTGATCTTGGCCATTCTTACAGGTGCAAAATGGAATCTCAGAGTTGTTTTGATTTGCATTTCTCTGATGGCTAAGGATGTTCAGCATTTTGTTAAGTGTCTTTCAGCCATTTTAGATTCCTCTGTTGAGAGTTCTGTTTAGATTTGTACTCCATTTTTTATTGGATTATTTGTTCTTTTGATGACCAATTTCTTGAGTTCTTTGTATATTTTGGAGATCAGACCTCTGGAGTCATCACAATCCCTGACTTTAAACTCTGCTACAGAGCTACAATATTGAAAACAGCTTGGTATTGGCATAAAAACAAACAGGAGGACCAATGGAATCAAATCAAAGACCTAGATATTAGTTTACACACTTTCAAACACCTGATTTTTGACAAAGAAGCAAAAAATATCAAATGGAAAAAAGAAAGCATATTTAACAAGTGGTGCTGGCATAACTGGATATCAACATGTAGAAGAATGAAAATAGATCCATATCTATCAGTCCATATCTATCACCATGCACAAAACTCAAGTCCAACTGGATCAAAGACCTCAACATAAAGCCAGCCACACTGAACCTCAGAAGAGAAAGTGGGAAGTATACTTGAACGCATTGGCGGAGGAGACCACTTCCTAAATATAACCCTAGCAGCACAGACATTGAAAGAAACAATTAATAAACGGGACCTCCCGAAACTGAAAAGCTTCTGTAAAGCAAAGTACGTGGTCAACAAGACAAAACAGCAGCCTACAGAATGGGAAAAAAAATCTTCTCTACAGTTTTTAACAAGGAAATGAATCAAGATGGAAGAGAACAGACTTGGACCTGCATCTTATCTCCATCATTTGAAAGCTAATTTTAGGGAATAATAATACTTTCCAGTGCTCTCTTTAAATTAAGTGACTGAAACAAATTCTCCGTTGGAGTATTTCTAACAGTATTAGAAATGGTGCATATTAAAGAAGAGCGAGAAATTAGAGCATAGGCCATCAACAGTCAGTGAGTGCTGGACATGGTACTTCATACATGTCTCACATCTTTTCCTTTCTATCTATGAAGTAGATGTTGTCATCACTTCACTTTGTTGAGGGGACACTGAGTTTGGTAAACTTACTCCCAGGCAGTGGTCGAGTACTACAGCAGAACCAGGATACCAGCTGACTCTAGCATCCATACCCTGTAGCCAGTTACTGCAGGTAACTGGTGCTAATTTTTGGGTCTCAGATCAAAGTATGCCCATTGGAAATATAAAAGATGATGCAAGTAACTGCTAGTGAGACGGAGACATGAACATGACAGTCACAGAAGAGGCAGAGATCTTTAAGACGTTCAATAAAAATGACTCTCAATGTTCAGGTCCTTTATGCTAATTGGGAGACTGGCTGAACGGTACACAAATGGTACAGTCCAAATGTGTGTCCATCGTTGCCAGGGCTCCTTGGAGGAGTTTAGAGCCTTGCCACTGTATCTTCCCTGTAAAGAGAAGGAACCAGAAGCTCAGAAAGTTGCCATGACTGACTTATCCAGAGTCACATGACAAGTTCTTAGACAAGCTGAGGCCAAAACACAAGTCCCTTCCACACTGGCCAACTGCTTATGCCACCTCACTTTGGCTTCTGAAAGGGGCTCACTGTGGTTAATTGGAGATGTTCAAGATCCCTAATAATACCTCACTCACTAAACAATACCTGACAGCAACTTAAATACGAATTAAAAAACCTTCCTGGTGTCTGTCCCGGAGAACAATGCGTTCACATATGGACCACCAACCTATAGGAAGCTGAGGGCACTCACTAGCCAGATTTAACATTCACTGCGGTCTAGTCCTCTGTGAAGGACAGGTGATGGAAACTAAATGGTAAGCAAGACAGTGTGTATTAGAGACATCATACACATGCAGCCAGTACTTGATGGAAGACATTTATCTGGGTGATTGTAATCTAAGGTGGAAAAGTGTGTGTGTGTGTGTGTGTGTGTGTGTGTCTGTGTGCATGTATGTGTGTGTGTGCTTCTAAGAAGCTGCCTGTGTGTGTTCTGCTCAGAATTAAAGAGGTGTGCTAAGGGCATATGGATTCATGCTATTTTTTCATCCAAGAATGTTCTTTTTCCTTGCTCTCCACATAATATTGAATTACCTTTTCAACCTCCAGTTTCCACTGCTTCCCTTGTGAAGCCACCCAGAGCTTACAAAGTAGTTTCCGCAGCTTTCTAGACAACCTAGCACTCAGATAACATCGACTTACTGTTTAGAGCTCAGTTTAAATGTCACCATCTCTGGGAAACACACTTTGATATGAGGCTTAGGCCCCTAATACACGCTGTCATTGTCCCTTCTAGTCTTTCCTCCATGCACTTGTCACAGTTCCCTGATGGTAATTGCAGTGCTTGACTGAAGTGAAATCAGTCTCCCTCAAGTTGAAGGAAAGATAGGGCTCTTTGTCCACGGTTGCCCCGCTCAGGGCCTAGAGGAGCCCTCCGCATGAAGCGGATCTTGGGTAGAGTCTCAGACTGCACGAGCAGCTGTCACTGTGTGCTGTTTATACTCCTCCCCCTGCTGAAACATCTGGTGAATTTAGTTCCTTTACAGTTTGGCCAACTGTTGGCAGTGTGGAAATGTTAAAAGAAAGTTCAGATAAGTGAAAAATGTAAAATCTCTCACCCGAGGAGTTTGTAAATTCTAATAAATCCAGTCAACCAGCTAGAAAGATTCCTATTTTCTTATCACTTCTTTCTCCTAGAGAGACAGGATAAGAATTCACAGAAAGGCAGTGCTCCATATTTATAAAATGCTGTGACTTTAAAATAACGTCTGCTCAGTTGTATGAATTCCCTCAAGTGTTGTCCAGAGAGGCATAATATTTCTCTACACACTGGAATTCTCCATTCAGTGTCTGGTGCAGATATTTCAATACCCTAGCATTCTGGGAAGCTATGAAGGATAGACCCAAGAGGTTGGAATTTCATGAGAACAAGTTGCTCACTCAGTGCCTTTTTCTAGAAGGATCCTTCAGGAAACTTGAGTGTCTGCTTCCCCATGTATAAAATGGGCATAACAATAAAACCCACCCACAGAATTAATAAAAATGTTAAATAAAATAACACATAGTATTTAGTGTATAGTATGTGTTAAGTTGGAGCAGAAATCAACAACAAAGAGGATTTTGTTGTCTTAGTTTCTCAATAAATGAACAGTTTCTCACAATAGCAGAATTCTTATGAATGAAGGGATTTGGGACTGGGGTATCGCTCAGGGCAAAGACTATATCCACAGAAAGTGGGTTCAGTTCTAATATCCATAAATTGCCAGATCAACAAATAAGATAAAATAATACTCTGGGCTTTTCAGAATTTTGGGGAAGAAAAGCAGAAACTATGCTATCAAACAGATTGTTAAGCCCCTACAGATATCCAGGCATTACTGTTTGTGTACACTAATTAAAACTGTGCTAAATGCCAGGCTTTTCCATAAATCAATTGCATTTCGTGAAACCCTGACTTTTAATATAGATATGAAGACTACAAGAATGGTATAATCACTTCCGGTTAGATTCATATTTGTGGAAACAGCCATCCACGCACAACTGAGAATGGAAAGGGGGTACAGTCACCAACAACTTCCTTTTATTACCGACATTGGAGTCTTGAACATGGCCACGGGCCTCAATCTTCTTGTGGAGGAAAGGCGACCGTTATCTAGGCTGTGACAGAACTCCTTTTCTGGACTTGAGAACTTGTGCTTCCAGGGACATTTTACTAGGAAGCAGACAATGAGCATAACCCAGCTCATTGGTGGTGTTGCATAAAGATGAATTAGACAAGATGCCCTCTGAATTTGACCCAAGAACCCAGAAATGTGACTTTTGACAAAAACATTTGAATTGTGTAGCAAAGATTATGAGAAATACTGATGTTCCAAACCAAACCATACATATGCTGATTCAATGTGCCTGGGGTAAAGTCTTTGTGCTGCTAAGAGTTGTGGCTTTCCAGGATGTTCTAATGGAAGAATTAAATAGTTATGCCTGGAAGAGTTAAATAATGTTATTTTTCAAACATGTCCCCTCTTCCAGCTGTGTTAGAGAAACTTAAAGATTGATCATTTTAAGTGATAATTGGGAGAAATGATTAGAAATATTTAAACATACATGTAGACGTAAAAGAAATTCCTATTACACCAATTATTGGATTTAATAGAAATTGCAGCCTAGGTGTTTCTTCTTTAAAAAAAAAATCAGTGTGGTGGGTGATACACATGTCTTTCATGGAATTGTCCGTTAGCTCATAGCTGCCCCTCCCACCAACCATGGGCGTGACTATCATTGCCATGTTAAATTAGAAACTGAAGTTGGTGGGACAAGACAGGGAGTGCTTAAAACTATGTTTAGTATATGATACAATTTTATGTTTTGAAATTTGAAAAGAAGTGTGCTTCTCTGGTGGGTATGCTAGAGATCCAAGGTGTGGAGCCTTTAACCAAGTGATAGAAGACATGACCAGTTCAGACCTGAAATGGGAGGAAGAACAGAGCTGTCCACTGTGGATCGGTGATGCAGTCCTTTAGCAGAACCTGCTATACTTCAGAGCAGTGGAACAGCCCAAATCAAGGCTAAGACTGAGCAACATTTGGTCCAGACAGTTTCTGTAAAGATAACATCTTCTCCCATGTTGCCCACCCTATATCTTAGCCATTGAGAAAGTCTCCATGGCAAATTGGAATATGCCATGTGTGTTCTTCCCTCTTAATCCCTTCAGCTTTCTTCTACACATAATATGCATACAGCAAGACCATAATTAAAAGCATGAATTTTGCAAAACACAAAAGACTTAGGAACATGAGGGGACAAATCATGCTATTGTGACCTCTGTCCTTAATTGTATCTTTCTGCTTTGTTTTATTGTTGTTACTTGTTTATTTGTTTTGTTCTGAAGATGATTTCTACTTTTGGCTATAGATTCTGTCTTCCCAGGTCAGTACCTACAAATCAGCCTACTTAGATCTTATATAGCTAGCTAAATATAAAGGCAAACTTGCTATACATATAAATACTTTGCATTGGTATGGATCTTGGTTTATTGGTACAAATTTAAGATCAATTTTGTTATATATATATATATATATATTTCTGTTCTTTATGAAGGTATTGTGCTTGTACAGCTTTTTAAAAACTGTAATAAATAATTAAAAACATAGGTTAATAGTTAATCATCTATAATAGTCAAGCTTATAGTCTTGTCAGTTAGGTTTTCTAGATATATAGAGATATATTTCAGTTAGATAGGTATTCTTCAAATCTTTCAATGACTACAGAATGTGGTATTTAAAATGTTTTAAGAACTTAGATTTTTCATGACAATGAGACACATCTGTTCCTGGCAGCACCAATCTACTTCAATAGGACGATGAGCACCGAAGAGACTCTTTATGGAATTTGTTAGCCATTTGGGCAAGAAACTGCTCTCGCCTAGACTGCTTGATGTTATGTTGTATGAAGTGGACATGCAGGACCCACAGAGAAATGACTACTGAACTTGCCTAAAGGTGAGATGATCCTTTGGGGTTCCTGCTTCATGAAAGAGTCTCCCAGACATTCTGCAGGACACAGAAGAAAGTGACTGACAAACTTCCACTATTGATGGAACTGTCTTTGAAATTTCCTGCTTCGTGGAAAGGTCTACCAGATACTACGGACCAGGCTGAAGATGGGTGCCTGTAATATTACAGAAGAACTTTGGGTGACTGTCCAGGTAGTGAGATGTCTCTGTCAATTCCAGAGTTTTGGAAGTTGCTTACAATGCACTTCCTGTTTACTTAGGTAATATATCCTTCTGGGGTCATTGATGGAGTTGAAGAATAGTTATAGTTTCCTTAATTATAATAAAAGATAAAGTAGACATAAATATTGTAACTGTAATTCTTGCTTGATACTGTTTTGTTATATGTAATTTAACTATATTACAGCTAAAACCTCCCTTTTTATTTAAGCAGAAAAGGGGAGGTGATGTATGCTATGAATATGTTTTATTTCCATTGGTTAATAAAGAAGCTGCTTTTGGGCCAATGGCTTAACAGAGTAAATCCAGGCTAAAAGAGATATATATAGAGAGTAGGTGGAGTCAGAGAGAAGCCATGTAGCCCCACCAGAGACAGACACTAGAAGGAAACTTGCTGGGAAGCCACAACCATGTGACAATACACATATTAATAGAAATGTGTTAAATTAAGATGTAAGAGCTACCCAATAAGAAGCTAGAGCTAATAGGCCAAGCAGTGATTTAATTAATACAGTTTTACAACACAAACTGTAAAGCCAGAAGGCCACATGCCATCAGCAGCCTTGAAAGATAAGGGCCAGACAGATGACTTGGAATAATAGTCTTTAACTGGGGAGTAGTTCTGACTCCAAACCCCTAATCCACAAATGGAAACCACAAGCCACCCTGCCTCCAGAAGGAAGGATCTTCATTATATCACTTTGTTTCCTCTCCATGCACAAAGCCTACCTTTCAGGATGTCTGAGACTTGTTTTGTGTTTTGTTTCTGTTTTGTTACAATTCTCTGAAATGTCTCTCTTGCTAGCTCTCTCACAGGACTTTAGCAGTACATATGCAGATTAAACATTTAGCTTTGCTGATAATTATTATCAACACTGATTGCATTTTAGAATCATGTAATCCTATTTAATAGCTAAATCACATTAGCTAAAAATATAGGTTTTAAAAAATAATAAATATCATGCAGGCATATTAAACATTGTTATTTTCTTATTCCCTTTTACAGTCTAGCTAGATGCTAGCACACATTGGATATCTGTAATGGGAGCATAGAAAAAGGACAGTGTTTCAATGCATCACATACACACTTTCTGAACTGATCACTGTGATCATTTTAATTCTACATTTAATATTGTCTTTATAGATTTATCTGAATATATTAAGCTAGTGTTCTATAATTAATATTTGAATTGCAGTTTAGGAGAATAAAATCTATTTTGTTATTGTTAATACACCTATAATTGTCTAAATACATATGTTTATTTCATTGTTTTAAAGATTTACCTTTGTAGATAAGATAATCCCAGAAAGGCTTGCTATGTCAAAGGATGAGAATACATTTGTAGCTATAGAATAATGGCATCTTTGCTCTTTTACACACCTCATTGCTTTTCATTAAGCAAAATTAGATCATTATGCTAGGAAATGATTGCCTTTAAAATGTATCATAAATATTAATATTAATACCTTAAGTACTAAAATCACTACTATACTGAAGAAAATCAGGAAGGAAAATTTAGAACCTGTATTTAAAACTTTTTAAATGGACTCTGTAAACTCATGCTCAGATGAAAATGAATCTTAACTACTCTTTAATTCAGGTTCCTAATATTCTTAGCATTAGCTAAAAAAGAAAAAATTAAGATGTTGTCTGCTTAGCTTGTTGAACTTTCTAGGCACACGGGAACAAAACACACAAAGGCTGCATCTACAAATAAACCCCAGAGTTCCATAAGGTACTATGTACCTACACTCCATGCCGGGGGCTCTCGTTTTGTCGTCTGGCTGCATTGTGTTTTAGCCTATGTCAGAGGCTCCCATTGCTCTTTTCGTTTCTTTCTCTTTGTTTTCTGAGCTGCCAAGATGCTTTCCTGATCTGGATCAACAGATTGGAAAGTAGACTTAAAGCAGCCGTGACAATATCTAGTGCTTGGGAAGTGTTTACCAACACTGACTTCAAATGACTGTGTACTATCTTTTAACTTCACATTTGGAGCAAACATTTCTTCCTGCCAGTTGTAGTTGTCATGAGGACTATATCCACTTAGGGAAAACAACCTGTTGTTTTGAACAAAAAATAGCACAATCTATCTTTCGAATTCTTTCTTTTGTCAGTTAAAGCTTGATTTCTGTTGTTGTTGGTCTTTCATCCATATGCTTTATTCTAAAACATAAACTCCAATGGTACACAATAGCACTCAGTTTGGTCAGTGCATTTCACCTCTGGCCCAAATAACTCTAAGTGGAAAGGCAAAACCCACACAGCATGGCACACCAGCATTTCTAGTAAAGCTCATAAGAAACCCAGAAAATATGTTGGGTTATGACAGTAAACATGTCGTAGAAGGAGGCATGTGTAAGTGCGGCTTCTATAATTTTGACTATAGGGATTAATTTTATGTGTGTGGCGGGGACGCACATGTTATGGCATATGTGTGGAGTCTGGGGGAGAACTTGGGGGGCTTGGTTAATTGCTTCTCTTCTTCCACCATGTGGTATTTGGGGATTGAACTCAGGTCAACAGAGTTAGTGTCAGGTGCCTTCGCCTGCTAAGCCACTTTACCAGTTCTGTAAGTGTGTTTGAATAGAATAAGCACAGTCTTAAACATTGTAGGTAAGCAATTTTAGAGTATCAATGTATTATTATATAGTTCCTACAGAATTCAATCTGCCCACACCCTTGGAATAAGTTACTATAATAAGTTACTATAAGTAACCATTTAGTTATGCAGATTTCATTTTTTCCACTTAAAATCTATTATCTTGCTGCATAATGTATTTTATGAATTATTATATTAGCATTTATACTTATGTCAACAGAAACACATTTCTTATATATTTAAGGTGGTAGTTAACCTTGTCCTAATTAAAAACAAGAAAAACTTACATTATTTTTGAGACAGAGTCTTGCTAGGCAGTTCAGGTTGGCCTTTACTTTTCCCTGAGCCTCCTGAGAGCAGATGTTACAAGTGTGCAGCTCCATGCTCCTTTTGTTAATTAGTCTACCTTTTAGAGTATATATAGGCTTGTATGCCTGGGGAGACCAGAAGTGTCAGAGCCCCTAGAGCTGGAGTTACAGACAGCTGTGAGCCACGGGACACGGGTGCAGGAAACAAACTTGGGTCCTCTTGAAAAGCAGCGAGGATTCTTAAACAGCTGGGCAACCTCTCCAGTCCCATTGGTTTATTATTTCACCTTAGAAAAGGTTGCAAAGAAAACATTTGTGTTCTTTCTTTGAGAAATTGAGATGCTTTTAAATTCCCGTTTCCCCTAATGAGTGTCTCTGTAGGACATTGCTATCTCCTCTGAGTTGTCGTTGTCATTCTAAAGTAGACACACTTAAAAGAGGACATACATGTGGGAGCCATTACCAGGACAGCTACATTAAGGTACAACAAAACAAAAGAAAGTGTTTGTTCTTATACTTTTGGTTGTGAGCCTAGCCTTTAATGGCTGAGCCATCTCTCCAGCCCAAGCATTTTTTTCTTTATATTTAATGGGAAAATTGTATCAATGAAGAAATACTTATATCTATAAATGTGTTGAATCATTTTAAACAAAGACACAATGATCAGGTTATACTACTTAGTAATACCAAAAGAGATGTGTTGTTTGACATACATTTGTCAAATATTTATTTTATTTTTAAAAGCAAGGTTTTCTTTATTCTTCCCTCCCTCCTCTCTCTCTCTTCTTTCCTTCCTTCCTTCTTTTTAACACTAGATTTAGAATACACACTCATGTCATGGAGACCTGTCCACATGTTAGGGGAAGGGATGTTGAGAAGAGAAAATGCACCCTGAGTGCCCTTTGTGAGGTAATTCTCGCTCCATGTTGTGGAAGGAATGAGGTAACTTGTTTGAATCCTGGGATCACTACAGGACTGAGCTAGGATCTGTACTTAAGTTGTACCAGACTCCAGACAAGTTTCTCAGTTTCACCACACTGCTGCTGTGGAAACTTCTGCTTGTAGCTAAAATAGGAGCAGGTGGGGCTAATTTAATTAAAACGAATGATTTATAACATTAACCCAAGCGCTTTCCTTTTAGCTCCTCTCAGTGTTTCCATTTCACTTTTAGCTGCCGGTTTGTATCATTTCTTATTTTACCTTCCCGGTTCATCCAACTGTAGTTCCCGGACTTACAAAAATACACTCGCTAAAGACGAGTTCAAGGACAGGATGAACTTCAAACTCTACACAGTTATTCATGCTGTTGAAATGTTCAGCTCAGAGAGTGCAGGTTTCTAAGGTGGAACAAGGAAGCAGGGTGGCTTGACAGAGTCAGGGAAATTCCAGGGTGTGGGGGTTGCCAGATTGCTTGCTGGCTCTTAATTGCCAATCTCCACCTCCTGCTCTTTTTGCACAGCTGTGTGCCTCATTAAATAGTGATGCCTACAAATCACATCAGCGTTAAAATGCAGAGCAGGGGGAATTCCTGAACACAGGCGGCTGCCAAGTTCCTAGAGTTTTAACGGCACACTCATCAGACTGTCTTTCTCTCCTCTGGAACTATAAATAAGTTCAATATTAGGAGAGGTTTTTTTTGCATCAATTGTAAATGCCTACCCGTCCACTTGAAGTGTTTGAAATATGTGTGAACACCGATGATGGCACCCTTGTCTCCAGCAACATGGCATGTGGTATGTGTGGTTAGATGTCAGACTTGATAGAGCTAATGATCTTTCATTTGGGTGAACATCACTTAATCCCAGAAGCACAGATTTTTTTTTTCTCACCCCAGTTTGATTTTCAAAAACCATGTTGTGGAATTTAGGGCAAGGCATCCAGTTTCTTCTCTGCTCAGTGGAGAGAACTCAACATGCATGTAATTTTATTCATCATATGGAGAGTTGGTATGTGCAAGGTCTGGTGTTGAGTGGATAGTGACAGAGTAAGTCAGACAAGGCTCATGGGTGTGAACCAAGGCAGGGGGATGTGAGCTGTGAAGAAGAGATGCTGGAGTTGTGGGAAGGACGTGGTAGGAATACAGAGAGATCCCAAGTCCATCCAGCGTGACGAGAGAAAGTTCAAGAAGGAAACAACCTTAGGTATAGGCTTTGAATGATGGGTGCTTGAGAAGAGATAGATGGGGAATTGCAGGAGAAGGGGGAAATAAAACAAAAGCACAAAGGAGAAAAGATGCTCTACAGATTATCAGACACATGTGTTCCTTCTTTTGAAACTGGGCTATGATGACTAGAAAGCCGGCATTCTTTTATTTCTGGCCATGAAAAAGGTAAGATGACTTGTTTACCTCCCATTGGGTACATGGCTTCAATGATATTGGTTAGATTCTTACACAGACATGGGCCTTGTCTGAGGTGAGTAAACAGTAGGAGGGAGAGCTGAGTGGATGGATGGGGCATCCCTAATGGAAGGCTGTCCTGATGGTGTGGGTGGACACGGAAAATGTAGGTGCAGGAAGAACAAAGGAAAGAGGATCTATAGGTGTCTTGAGAGTCCCTCATCTTGCAGGCGACAGGAAATGGTCAGTAACACTGGGAGTAGCCTGAGCACATGAGAACTCAAAGCCTGCTCCCACAGTGACACTTCCTCCAGCAAGGCCACTCCCTTTGGGATGATGGGGGTCAACTACATTCAAACTGCCACAGTAGGTAATGGAAAAATCAAAGAGAGATTCTGGAGAGTTTTAGTAACCGGTCTAGAAGAAGAAGACAGAACAGTTTGAATTGGCATGTTTTATTTAGCATACACCCTACACAAACACTGTAAGAGGCAGTAGCAGTTACTGGGACACAACATGCCTCCCCTGTTCCAAGCTATAAGGAAGAGAGACAGGCACAGAAATATACAGCTACTATCAAATTCAGTGAGAGCTGGTAATTCATCTCTGTAGTGTGGCAAAAGACAGGTCTATTTTTAACTGGGGAGGAACAAGAAATTATTTTTGAAACACTCACTCTGAAGTTAGATAAGAAATAATCAGGTTATCAATAGGTATCTTCAGCCATTCTGGACACTGACACAAAATACAACAAACTGAGTTGGTAAAACCAGACAATTTTATTTCTCACAGTTTTGGAAACCAGGGAGACTGAGATCAAAGCCACAGAAGAGCCTGGTTAGGGCTCTTCTTTTTCTAGATGGCAGCTCTTGACTGTGTCCTCATCCAGTGGATGGACAAGGCATCTCGACTTCTTTTTATAAGGGTGCGTTCCCCACCCTTGTGATTCTGACATCATGATTTCATGACCTTCCCCAAAGCCCATCCTCACTGGAGCATCAGCTTTGATGTTAGGTTTCAAAACATAAATGTAGAGGGACGTAAACATTCGGACCACACTAATAATTAAATGTGGAACGTTGTGTTTGCCTGTGGGGGAGAGTAAGGAAAGAAAGCCATCCTAACAGTCAACTACCATTTCAGAGATGACAATGAGGTTAGGAGTTAGGGTTCCAGATGAACTGGGGTTAGGATGAGCTCTTTAAATGTCTGCAGAGTTATGTTGAAGGGTTTGGCTGTACAACTTGATAAAGAACCACCTCAAATGCAGTATGACACTGGATGACCTAGCTGTGCAGCTTGTCCATTGCTGTTTCTGTGAGTTGCCATGAAGAGATAGCTGTGGCTGGGACCTCCCTTAGGGCCTACAGGGAATGGAGGTATGTCAGGGCATCCTGAAAATTGAACTCAAGAGGCAACTGTGAACTGAGATGAGCAAAGCTATCCTGATGGGTCTTTCTAGCAACCTCATCTTCATCTCCACTTTGGCCACTTAGACAATTCTATTAGACTTAGACAAGTCTCTGGGTCTCTGAGACTTAACACACTACCTGATAAGTAATAGGTACTCAGTAAATGTTTGGCTGAATTATCAGACAAAACACTAAGTTGCTTTTTTTTTAAAACAAAAAAGTTAGGTTGTTTTCTTCAGTAGAGGAATGCACTTTAGTGCTTGAATAAATAATCCACACATATCTGTCCCTCTGGTTTGGAGCAGGAGAGAAAGCCAACCTTTGATGGCTTCCTTTTGATCACACAATATTTGATAAATAATGAGTTTCCTTCAAGATTATCTTACCCAACTTTGGGGAACAGTGTTAAATGTTCTTCACCTACATGTTCTGGTCTGGGTTTCACTTCTGAAAGTCAATCTTCACACCTCCCTGATTTATTTGCTCTTTGAGATGTGGGGAGCAAAAAAAATGTGAGTGAAGGTTTTAGGATAATACTTTTTAAACATTTTCTAAAAGAACCATTTTCTTATAAAATACCACTGCTGAATCAGTAAATCACGAATTCACATTTATAACCAGTACAATTATTCCTAACAAGCTCACTGAGGATTTCCTGGAACTTTTTATACTTCTTTTGATAATTGTAATTGGCCTTATGAAATGTATGTAATTGATGGTTGAAATAGGCTTTAGAACTGCATATAGTAACAAGCAAGTCAATAATGTAATTATGAAACAAATTATTTTGTTTGTATGAGTGCATGCATGTGCCCAAGTGGACATGTGCGTTTGGGTGGTTGCATGTATACATATGTATGTGCATGTGTATGGAGGCCAGATTCAACCATGGATGCCATTCCTCCGTTGCTTTCCATATTCTTTCTTGAGATGGAATATCTCTTTAGCTCAAAGCTTGTGGTGGAGTCCAGGCTGGCTGGCCATGGAGTCCCAGGATTCACACATCTCTATTTCCCATAGATCTGGGATTAATAGTGTGTGCCACCACCCCCAACTATTTTTATGCAGCTTCTAGGGATCAAATTGGTCTTTATGCTTGGTCAGCAAGCACTTTGGAAACTGAGGTATCACCCAAAGTCCCACACCAATTCTTGTTCTTTATGACACTTTCAAAATTAGTATTTAGGAACTATTTGATCAAGTAGGCATCTTTTATTGTTTATGGCAAGAAATGTGGTCAGAGTTTGATTTTCATGTTCTCCAAGGCATATTTTTCATATATTATTAGTTCCCAATTATCAAGAATACATATGAAACCTGGAACCATTTTAGATAAATTTGGGCTTCCAAATCTGTATGTTGCATGAGGCATTCACAGACACTCGGTGCTGTGTTAGTGTTAACAGAAGGTGATCATAACCAGGAAACTGGCAGTGTACAGGTAGGAGACACTGAGGTTACTCTGTGTGATGTGTAACAACACCGAATTCTTTTTTTTTTTTGAAACTAGGTTTCTCTGTGTAGCCCTGGCTGTCCTGGAACATGCTCTATAGACCAGTCTGGCCTAGAACTCACCTGCTTCAGAGATGTTCAAGCGTCCCTGTTTTCCCATCTCTAAGCTCCGTGTTCAGCTGCTTTGGGCTGTGACCTTTGGGGCAGTGGTCTTGTGCTCAGCACTCTTTCCTAACGCGGGTGCTCCTCTTTATCGTAAAAGTTGAAAAGACACATGCAAAGAGATAATAAGGTTTTTGCAAGTTCCAGAAGTTGTTCCTTCAAGTGGTCCAGGCTCATTCGGGTGGTGGTGGGAATTCCTTAAGTCAGTTGCCTTTAAGATACCAGTCCACTTGGGCATGGCCTTTTATACTATCAATGCCAATGATTTAGTTCAGCATCCTCCTCAAACTTAGTCATTTCACCCATGCATGTGCACACACACACACAATTCAGGTAAAAAACATCTAAAAGGGGCTGTCTAGACATTGGGGGAGATGACCAAGTGGGTCAAGTGCTTTCTGTGTAAGCATGAGGAACTGTGTTTGAATTTCTATCACCCATGGTAGAGAAAGAGAAAATCAGGTATAATAGCAAGTGCAGCATCTGTAACCCTAGCCCTGGGAGGGTGGGGAGAA
Source organism: Ondatra zibethicus (assembly GCA_004026605.1). Lineage (NCBI taxonomy): Eukaryota > Metazoa > Chordata > Mammalia > Rodentia > Cricetidae > Ondatra > Ondatra zibethicus. Next base: position 53,144 of record PVIU01009329.1, read on the forward strand.
CAGTGTAAATGAAAACAGCCAGTTTCATGTTCAGTGAGAAGCTGTGTCTCAAAGAGATAACATAGGGAGATACAGAGAAAAGTGCCTAAAGCCAAATACCCACAGATGAGTCTAACACCCATACATAAACTCACTCTCTCACTCTCTCTCATGAACACACACACACACACACACACACACACACGCGCGCGCGCGCACACAACACACTGACACTAGAACAAAACAAAACCCAAAATTCAACAATTTTCCCACTCACTGGGAAGGTCATTATGAGAAAGACAATGTCATGCATTTTGTTTTGTTTTGATCTCCTTTTGGGTACAGCTATCACCTTATAGCTTCCCCTGAAGTCAGGCATGGCGACATGAATCATGAGCAGGAGTGTTTTATGCTATTGATAGGATGGGTCTAAAACTACCTAAGATTCCTCCCTTGCTCTCTAGATTATTTTTCTTGCCCCCCCCCTTCCTTATCTTCCCACTCCTTCTTTGCCTACAGACTGAATAGAAAGGAACCAGAGAAAATCTTTAAGGCTCTAAGAGTAGCTGAGCCATTGAGGAAAGGACTCTAAGATCTATGAGACACTTGGGACAACACTGAACATGAAGGCCACCTGCAGGGAAATTTCCTAATGAGACTTGGTATGAGTGAGGACGTTCGATGGTGGGACAGGGTTAGAGTTACCGCATTTGCATTTTGTTATAGTTCTGTTTTACGGCTGATCTTAGGCAAAATACTGAGAGGAGATCACGTGCAGTTCAGTCTGGCTACGAAAGAATGATGGCCATGAAAACTTTCTGATCTCCTAGAAGATGAGGCTCTTGGGAATGGCTCACCTGTTTCTCTCTGAATGCACCATCTTTTGTTCTTTGATGTAGAAAACTTTGATAAACACAAGAACTCTTAGGTGTACCATGCCAGCAAATTGCAGTTCTAATTACATCCTGAACTTGAGGTCAAATGCCTCTAAATAGTACCGGGCCACAGACAGTGAGTCTGGGACCATATCTGCTGTGGTGTGTGGGGCAGCTACAATGGGATATACATCTGATACTAAAAATTAGAGCAGCTAGTCCTGTTAAGAATGTAGATACCTTGTGGAGCTCACTGTGGGAGAGACAAGATTTATCTGCAAACAGTCTGTACACTGATTTGTTTCTCTTTTGTTTAAAAAAAAGAAAAGAAAAAAGAAATCAAGAACTAGCTAGATGTAGTGCTGCACAGCTGGAAAACAGAGGCAGGCAGATCTCTTCCAGGCCAGCCTTATCTGCAGATTGAGTTTCCATGACAGCCAGAGCTACACAGAGAAGCCCTGCCTTGAGAAACAAAACCAAACCAAGAAGATGTAAGATTGAAATAAGCCCATGTCTACATACATTCTGAGGCTTCCAAGGATGAAATCAAGCTCCTCATTGTGACCCCCATGACTTGTGAGTCTCAGAAGTCTTGAGATCACAGTTTAGAACTGAATACTCCCATCTGCTCTGTGAGTTCCTGCCTGGTTATGCACTCACTCCACGGTGTACACTAATAGCTACGGACTAGGAGCTAGGGGTTGCAAACAGGAGGAAACATGCACTGCTTCTCTTTCTTGATCCCTTTAGTCCATATCACACCCTCTAGCTCCAGCCATTTACCCACAAATTTCATTATTTTGCTTTCTTCTGACCAAGAGACTCCAAACCAGTACAGGCTATTGCTGGTGTGTTTAGTTTCCTCCCAGGATGTAAGATGCTGTTGCTGAAGACACCCCACCCTCAGACACAGGACGTGGGGGAACAGAGATGGAGCCAAAGTAGAAGTCCACGGATAGGTTATCCAATCCTCAGTGGTCAGCCCTGGGCACATATACATGTGGGCAACGCTAAACAGACTCAACAGGTTGTATATATGTGCATGTTTGTGTGCGCACGCGCACATCTGGGAGTGCATGTAAACGATGATTAGTGAAGAATTCAATCATTTGAGAGGAAGTGCGGAGATATAGGATGAGAGAGAATGGTGTAAACACAATATCATTTACTCACAAAACACAGAATCATTTCCCCACACAAGAAAAAGACAGGGTAACATATCTCTGGAAAGAGAGTTTTACAGTTTTTAGTTTTGGAGCCGCAGATAGAAGGCCTGGCCTTGCACAGGTGCTAAGCAGTGCCTCAGTGGATACAAGATTCAGATGGAGAGACGTGTACTTAACAAAACCAAGTATACGAACAACACCGTGTTTAGACGCACACTTGCCCATACAGAGTGGTCTATTGAAGAGCTTCCTTCTTCAACCAGGAGGCTGGAGTGGATACATAAAGTTTTCTCTTTTCCCAAATGGTAACCAAAAAGTGTGGCAAAGAATGCCCACAAGCACCAGAGGGAGTGGCCCACCCACAGAAACCAGAGTTGAGGTTATTTTGGTGGAAATGAGTAGACTTGTTCTTCAGGAATTCTGGCTGCTTCTGGCCAGCAGAGTTTCTTTTCATCCCTAGATTGATACCATCTGTTTAAAGACTGAGCTGCAGCTATTGGAGAAACTCAACTCTGTCCTCAGAGACAGGCTTCCAGGTCTTCCCTACAACCCCATGATGTCAGGGACCTGCCCTTCCTAGCTCTCACAGCTGCTTTTACCTCCATTAATCAGAGATTACTTTATCCCATAAAGTCGCCTTTATGAGCATTATAGCACAACAACCAATGCACGTATCCAGTCTCTCCTGTATGCTTTAAACTAGTCTGGTTAGGAAATAAAATTTTTACTTTTTAATGGGGGTTGATAAATTTCTTAAAATGTCTGACACTTGCCGGGTGGTGGTGGCACACACCTTTAATCCCAGCACTCGGGAGGCAGAGGCAGGAGGATCTCTCTGAGTTCAAGGCTAGTCTGGTCTACAAAATGAGTTTGAGGATAGCCAGGGTTACACAGAAAACCCCTGTGACAACAAACCTGTTTAGATTTGTAGTCTGATTACTGTCACAGCATCTATCCTCTGGCCATGTAGAGCAGAAGTCCCAGACTGCCTAAGCAATGAGCAATTTGGGGGCTAACAGTTTGTGGACACGTGTTTATGAGATCCTCCAATCTTCTAGCAAATCTGCTTTGACAACATTTTTATATGGTATTATGCCTCTGTTTCTCTCTATAAAGCATAAACAAACAAAACCAAACAAACACCTTCCTTGTGGCTAAAAGTGTTTAACACTGAAACACTCTGTGCCCTTTGGAACCCTTGGCTGGAATGAGTTTGTTCCGTTACTGGTATTGTGTTTAAGCAGTACAGGGGGAAAACAAATACTTCTTTTGACATGTTCACATGTTCTGTGTCTGGAGACTATTGCAGGCTCGTAAAATGCCTTTCTTTCTTCTCCTTTCCAAACACCATGGTCCATCCATCACCCCCAGCATACAAACCCCACCAGTTTCTCATTTTCTCACCCCCGGTTCTCTCCGAGCCCTTATTTCAGTTGAAGGGTATTAAGCTAAACTTCCCTTATTAAATGTGTCCTTCATCATGTCTCTTCTCTGTTTCCCCAACACAAAAGTCAAAGAATCTTCATTACTGGAAGACTATCAAAACCCATAAACACAATCCCTGAAGAGAGGGAGGAAGGATTGTAAGAACCACAGGGGTCAAGGACATCACCAGAAAATTCACAGAATCAACAAAGCTGGGCCCACAGGGGCTCACAGAGACTGAGCAGACAATCAGGGACCCTGCATGAGAGCAACCTAGGCCCTCGGCATATATGTGACAGTTGTGTAGCGTGGTCTGTTTGTGGGACTCCTAACAGTGAGAACAGGGGCTGTCTCTGACTCTTTTACTGACTATTGGGACCCCACTCCTCATACTGGGTCACATTGCCCAACCTTATTTCAAGGGGAAGTGCTTAATCTTACTGCATCTTGATAGATATGCCATGGGTGTTGATAGCCATAGTAGGCTGCCCTTTTCTGGATAGAAATGTAAAAGGAGCAAATGGATGGGGGAGAGGCTGGGAGGAGAGAAAGGATGTGGTCAGAATGCAAAATTTAAAAAAAAAAGAAGGAAAAGAGGTACAGGAAGTGGAAAGGGGTGCATCTGGGGGGAGATGGGGTGATTGTGATCCAAATTTGTTGTATTAAATTCTCAAAGAATTAATAAAAAATATAGTATTAAAAATACACCCATAAACACTCCTGACCTTAAGTTTTTATGCTGTCGAATATGGGTCTTCATTATCACTGTTGAGTTTTGTTAGTTTATTTGCGGGGAGAAAATAAAAACACCCATATGAAGCTTTCAGCCTCTGTGGCAATGTCTCTCAAAGCCAAAGAGCCCACCAGGGAGGGGAGAGGCAGGCTCTGCTTGTAGATCTCCGGGGTTTGACCCTTTTAGTGAGGCAAGCCAACACACAGAAAGGCTACCTGCAGCTGGGGTGCACAGTAATTACCCAGAGTGCATCAGCAGGCAGCTGAAGGGAGAGCGTGGCGTCTACGACCTAGGCTCCTTGAGCCGCGTTCATAAAGTCATCTGAGGAGGTGAGAATCCCCTAGCTGCAAGAGGAGCTACCCTCAGAAGGAATTGCCATTGCTACACCCTGGGAGGTTGTGTTGAGATTAGGATTTTGTTCCCAAAACTGAGATGGGAGCTCTGGGTGTAGTAAGGAAGTGGGAGGCATGCAGGCCGCGGTGCTGGCTACCAGGCTTTCTTCCGCAGGTGCCGTGAATTGCTTTACTAGATGAATCCCGCTTTCAGCTGAATCAGAAATAACTGGGGCTGCTTTTGTAATCGTGAAGGGCGATGAATTGCAGGCCTTAAAGTATCCGAATAATGGAACGGCGAAGAAATAGCAATTCTTTAGTAATCCAGTAGCCAGCAAAATGAACCCTAAAGAGGGACAGGGATCCTCATGGTCACCTCATCAGCTAGAGCACACAGTGTCAGAAAATGCTCTCCAGGGTTAGAGATGAACTTGGGGACAGTAAACAGCCTGAGGCTGGTGGGTGAAGAAGGCAAACGACAGGACAGGATAGTACTGCGCTGGACCTTCGATGTCATTTACGACTTTGTTTCTTAAAGCTGCTTCAGAGAAGCCCCTGCTTGTTTACTTCACATGCCCAGACTTCCCTCCCTGGAGTAAGGTTGGTCCACCTGCCAGGGTGATTGTCTTCTGATTCCCTGGGTATGGAAATCAGGAGAGCTGAACAATAATGTTTCTCAACCATCCCACACCTTAGCCCTTCTTGAGGAACCCCAAAGTTCTGAATAACACTTTATTCCAGGTTGCACTTGTAAGAGTTTACTTACTTGGATAGGGGTCAGGTTCAGCCATTCGCATTTTAAACATCCCAAGTATTCTAAGGCATTGCCAGGTTTGAGAAATTAGGGCTAAGGGAAGCGGGAGAGGTTAAGCCTAGAGTAGGATCATGGCAAAACGTGGTAGCTAAGAAGGATAGGCAGGAGAGAGTGCTGGGGATGCATTGGTGGCAGGGTGCACTGGGGCCTAAGCGTGGAAAGGAGGGGCCAGAGGCTGCTGAGCTCCAGGGAGAAGGGTGGGGCTCCCGTAGACTCAGGTGAAAGCCCTGCGGAGAGTCAGATTAATTTCAGCCGACAGGTGTCAGAACGAGTGAACTCCATGAAGACGGAGCAACCCTCTCTCTAGGCCGTTGGTCCATGGGACATTTGCTTGACAAGGGAAAATGACTCAGAAAGGAGCAGTTTGAACTGACAGGTAAAAGTAGCGGCAACAATAGCAGGGCAGTGTTGAAGAGTGTGTGTATGTGTGTTTCTGTCCGGAACCATTGAATCCTGGTGGATCAATAACACAGTAAGATGAACGCTAGAGTCTTTGGAACAGGGGATCTTAGAATTCATCTAAAGCCACCCACCTCATTTTACCGAGGATGAACTTGAACCCCAGATGGCAAAGACTTGCCCAAGATCCCAGCCACTGAAAGCCTCCATCAGGGCTGTAGAGTAGGCACAGCTCCAACCTGTGTCCAGAGCTCTATGTGGCTCATGACTGGGAGAGACGGCATAGTGTGAGACCTAGGGACACAGGCAGTGCTGCCATCTCACTAGGTTTAAATCTGTTCCAATCTCGACCCGTGTAGCCTCCTTTTGTGGAAGCTGATTTGCTGTACATGCCCTCGTTTCCTCGCCTTTCAAGAGAAGATTCGACTAGTAAAATATTATCATAGGGTGTTGAAAGGATCAAATGAGTTTAGAGCCAAAAGTATTTAGAAAATGCTAAAATGAAAATGCTAGTACTGAAATGGTGTCTGAGGGCTGGGGTATAGGGAAGTGGTACAGCGATTCCTTAGCATGCTCAAGGCTCAGGGTTCAATCCCTAATGCTTCCAGAAACACCTGTAATGTGCTGTTCAGAGGGACATTGTGACTCATTGCCTACCTGAGGATGGATAGTTAGAGAAAATTTAATTTTTATAAAAGTGTTCTGAACTCTAAACAGACTGAAATTTAACTGCATCCTCAAGGTGTGAGTTTTTATACACTCTGTCTTTAAGGTGCAGATTTCCAAGCCTTATGCCAAATATTATCTGTCTGTCTGTCTGTCTATCTATTGGTATAAGACATTGCAGCATTGAGCTATATTGATGATATAGCCCTAGTCCTTTTTCTTCTTTTTATTTCCAGATAAGGTGTTTAATAGCTCAGGATGCCCTTGAACTTGGGGTCCTTTTGCCTTCAACCTGCATCTCAGGCCGATGCACCAGATCAGGTTCATACCACATCACTGGGATCAAAACACTAGCATTGGCATTCCCCCCAAAATACTCCCATGATTCTCCTTACCTTTACAGGGTGAAGATTCCTACCTCCTACTAGAGGAGGCAGTAGCTTCTTAGCTTAGGTTGGAAGTTGTCCTTGTGCCTAGAGACCACATTTTTTTCCTGGTTGGTACAGTTAAGGAAACCAGGGCTTCCATTAGCCTTGAGAATGATAATCTAGTGACTCTGAAGCCACTGGCCTTCGAAACATCGTCCCCATTCTCCGAATCCACACATGACCTTGAGCACAGTCTTATCTGTAAGATTTGAGAATGTTGGTATCTGCATCAAAGGACATTGTGAAACTGAACAAGGCTTGCTGGGTGCTTTGCATGGCACCTCCCTAACGGGAGCATTGAGATGCTAACTGCTGTTTTGGCTCTAGCTACTGGCTCCAGGGCTTGTGGTCCACTGCTCAATGTTTCCTTGGACAAGCATTTGCTTTCCCGCTGTGCTGAAAAGCTCAAGCAGGAAGAACAGAGCCTAAAAGGTGTTTCTTGTCTCCGAAAGCCAAACTCCAGATACTGTTAAAACTTCTACCACATGACGAGAGGATTCTAAGCACAAAGGAACAAAAGCTGCACAATGATTTAGTGGCAGTGAAACAGAATGATCCTTGAAGGGAATGAGGGCCAAGAGTGGGCTAAGTTAATGAGTGCAGGCTTTGAGCTGGGGAATACTGAGCATCATGTAGGCTCATAGTTTGGGAGAGAATAGCAACAAGTGGAAAGAAACCAGAAAGAAGCTATAATGGGACGGGGTGGTAAGCAAAGGGAGCTATAGACAGAGAGAGCATCATTATCTTCAAAGTAGAACTGGCTAGGACAGAAAGTGAAGCCAAGATGTGAAAGTTAGAGGTTCTCTCTCATAATTCAGGTTCTGAGTTGGCTTTCGGAGTGCATAGACATGGAGTCTTAAGGAAGGTTGTGGTAGGAAAAGGGGAGTCTTCTGAAAGGAAGCTACTAACTATGGTGAATGCCTGAAGAGTGGAGAAATGGGCATATAGGAGATTCGTCCTAATATTAATCACTTCAGTGTTTGGTTGGAAGAACCCCTTTGATCATGATGCTCCATAAATTAGGGTAAATTGAAATCAATTGAGCCATAGGATAGGATGTGCTCCAGATGCAGCTCTTCCTGAGAGTAGAGCTGATGAGTGGATTTGTAGATGTGTTAACCACTCCTCTTGATGTTGTGACAAACACCTGATGCAGACAAGAGACGGAAGATTTGTTTTGGCTCCAAGGCTCAGAGTATCCATCATTTGAATCAGAATTCTATTGGACAACATGGAGTTTCCATTTTCTCTACAGCTACTTGGCATTGTACACTGGTAATCGGAGCATGTGAGATGGGGTGTTCGTTACTTCTTGGTCGACAGGGACTAGAAATAGCAAATAGGACTGCGAAGATGGCTCAGGAGGCAATATGCTTGCTTGTACCAGTAGTAGTCATGAGGACTAGTAGATCCCCAGAACTCACATACCAACTGAAAGCAGCAACCTGCCTATAAATCCAGCACTTGGTTAGCAGGGATGGGGCAAATCTGGCAAGACTGGCCATATCTATGCACTCCAGGTTCATAGAGAGAGCCTGCCTTAAAGCATAATGTGAAGAACTATTGGGGAAAGTCTGCCAGCATCAGCCTTGGGCCTCAATACATATGTGAACACATGCAGACATCACTCCACACACATTCGTACACATATGAACACATGTATAACACACACACATGCGCGCAGGCACACACACACACACACACACACACACACACACACACACACAAGAATTAAAAATCCTATAGAAATGACCAGAGCAAGATATTGCTCCAGGAACACATCAAGGTAACCTATTTCCTTCAACTATGCCCACCTCATAGTTTTCATTAACTTTCAATGAAGCAATTTTATTATGAATACATAAAAGATTAACCCATTGAATTGATCAGAGCCCTTTTGAAAACGGTCTGTGGACATACTGTCCCAGCTATCCTTGGAGAGGTCTTCCACTAATCCCCTATGTGTTTGTTAAGCCAATCAAGTGTCAATCAAAAGTAACCTTCACAAATGGAGAGACAAGAAACACATTGTTTTCAACATGATGGGAGAAGAAAAACTGCCATGTGAGGAAGCAAATGTGCTAATGGGCCTGACTTAAAGTTACTAAGTCATGGTGGGGAGGTTTGCTTTACCCAGTCCTAAGAGTAAATCTAGTCATTTGGGGCCTTTAGAGGGTGGTAGGTATGAGAAAGAAGACAATGTGCCAAAAGGCTTCAAGATGTTCTTTGGCCTCCTTAAAGCTAGATATTAATGGTTAATATTTTTATTTCTAATGATGCTAATTATTATGACCATAGTAGTGGAACTCAAAGATTTTAAGAGTTTCTGAGCTAAAAATGTAAAAGGAATTATGTGATCTAAAATGCTTCAGAGGCCTAGAGAAGTTGGTAAGAAACTATCAACCAATAGGTAGATATTAGAACGAGAAGTCAACCTCAGAGTTTGGATCTACTTTTATCTGAGAGTTGGAGAGACTCCCTGAGTATTTGAGTGATCACGGTCTCTTGAGCACTAGGGAAGTTGTTGGCTGTATTTTCACACTCCTTTCCCCACCACCCTTCCTCCCCCTTGAGCTGACGCCGAGGATTGATCCCAAGGCTGTGCTCAAGGCTGAACTACATCAAAGCCTCTCTCATGCATTTGTGAGTCACCCCTGCGGGTGCTGTTGCAGATTCCTAGCCACGACTTCCCTGTATTTCAAAGAATTCAGGAAGCAAATTGGTACAAAGAATGTGGACATATTTACAATTTCACCAAACCAGGGAGAGAAAGGCTACTGATTTCTGTTTCCTAATGTAGTGTTCCAGTTCTATAGAGAAGATAAACAAGGCCAGAAAATACACATCTAATGGGGTCTGTGCTGGCAGAAGGGGACCTGCGCTCAAGATCTCCCTGTCCTCTCTTACAGAGACAGTTGCCTTTGGTTTGCTTAAGTACAGGATGGAAAGGGAGTTAAAACCTTTCCCCCAACTGTTTCAAAAGAGAAACGGTTCTGATTTGGCTGGTGGTGGAATTCCCACCCACTCCAGGTCTGGCAGAGTTCTTTATCTCTAGGTCCCGTTTTTCTGAAAGGCTTGGGTTGTTCTTTTCTTTGTAGGCCAGCTTCAGCTCAGACTCCTCTGTGCCTACAAAACGCACTTATTTCACACATAAAAACTGATAGTAGGCTGACGGATGGGAGAGGCATATCTATTCTGCCAGAGCTGCACAGGGTCTTGGATGCCAGTTATAGGGGCGTTATTCACTTATGATCATAGTTTTTAATGTCACCTCATGCCCATCCTGTTGGCAAAGGATACCTATTGTGACAAAATTGATTCAGTAGAGTTTTTAACGTTAAAAAATCTCCTAAATATTAAAATTCCATGCTTTCAAAGTTTTATGGGGAATGAAAAGTAGATATTGTATCTGTAATTTAATAAGGCATGACTTTGAAGCAACACAATCTTGTATTTAAGTCTCAGCTTTATCATTTATTGCCTGAGTGAACTTGAATAACCTGATTCTCCTCTCTGAGGCTAGAGGGCCTCTGCATAACTGGAAAAGCAGGCCCCATTTGGAGATCTTGCCTTAACCCATAGCAATACTTTGCTGCCTGTCCTCAGAGAGGCAGAGCACAAACTGAAAGGACTAACCCCTGTTGGCTTTTCTGCTGCTAAGATGGTCACAGACCTGTAGGAAATTAGAAATTTGTATGCAAAGTGTTATGAAAATGGGTAAAAATTAAGAAAAACTTAAAAACACTCTACGAATAGCATCTATGAAAAAAAACTTCCAAAAAAACAACATTCTCGATTTATTAGATAACACCTCTGCTTGGTTTCCCACATGCTAGAATCTCTGTAGATGGTTGAGTGAGTCCCTTGCATATGAAACATATCACCAAGTATAATTTGTGCATTATTTCAGAGGAATGATACTGAATTCACTGATTATTTTATTTTTACCTAAGTCATCCTACTATATTTCTTTTTAAAATGGTTTTCAGATGGATGGATGCTAGATAGCAAAACAATTAAGAGGAGATGAGTTGTCAGTATTTATCACCTTTGTATTTTAGTGTAACTTTCTTTTCAATGTATTTCATAATATTACCTTAGAGTAATAGCTGTGATTAACCATTGCTTGGGAAGCCCCAGGGAAGTGAACCTCCTGTTCTCAACAGCCAACACTGCACCACAGGGATGGATCTTGAGGAAGTTCCTGCTAGTGGGACCCCAGCTGTACTGTGATGTTAATGAGACAGGATGCACTTGGTATGCTAACCATTCTTCATTAGCTGAGACTCAGGCACGAACAGGAGCACATTACCGCAGCCCACATGAGTTCCAGTGTCACCCTAGCTGCTGGAGAGGAGGCTCCCAGAAGAGCTGCTTTCCCTTCTAGCATGGTGCCTGAGATCTAGTTCATCAAGGGCTCTTTGAGGCAGGAAATCTAGCAGCAGCCAGAAGCTTCCAGCTTGCCTTGCTAACTGTTACTTTTTCTGTTACCTAACTTAAGGCACACTTGAGTAGAATCAAGTGAATTTCTAGGCTTATACATTTACATCTATATGTTCTGAAGGGAAACAGGGAGACTTTATTATTAAAATTAACTCCCCATATTTATGCTCTTGGACAAATGATAAGCACGGGCACTGCTAAGAAGCCCGTTGGTTCAGGTGTGAAAGTTTTAGCTTCGCATGTCCTAATTTATTTTTAAAGACTATGTGGAAAGAGCCAAGTTAGAGCACAACAGAGCTGGCCTGATTGTTCTCTTGTTTGGTGTTTTAGTTTAGCCTTTCCATGTAGTAAATGAACAAAATCGAGCAGAAGTTATGCTTGATGGGGCAATGAGAAAGCAAAAGAAGATGCCAACTGTTGATTGATGTGTGTTTTCCATTTTTCCAGTAACTCCTACACACAAAAAAGTGTTCTTTTCTGAATTAATATAAAGAGTGAAGGATGGTTCTTAAAAAAAAAAAACAAGTTGTAAAAAAATACATCTTCAGACTTCCAGTGTCCAGGCGTGACTGCTTTGACAAAGACCTTTGAAGGGAGCCATTGTTGCATGAGTAATTGATACTGAGATTCCCCCATAGGCAAGGAATTAAAAGATGGGCGGTGCTTACTTACTTCACCCTTCATGCCCTATGGCCCCGGGTGACCTCTCCACCCACCCCCCCAGGTGTTTGTGTGCTGATACACTGAACAAGAAACTAACTCTGCTTGCAAAGGAGATGTGACCTACATAGCCTTGAACTCTTCTCCCCTCCTCTACCTTCCTTTTTGCTCCTCTCACCACCCATGTACCTGCCTTCCTGTATCATTTCCTCCTCTCCATTTGGAGATCAACATTTTACCAGGTGCACATTTCTAAATTTTTAGATTCTTACAGAGGAAAAAAAAATCTACCCAGTTCGAGAGGAAGTTTATTTAGCAAAGTGAAGCATGGGACAGCATGCTCTAGAAACAGACTGTAGCCACTGACCAGAAGGGAGGAGAATGTGTCAGAAGATGCTGGTACCAGCCCATTGGGTTCTGCATTGCATAATTTAAAGGAATGCTTATGCACAAGATAGGTGATAGACTACTGATGAAAAGTATCACTCTTCCCCATCTCAAATTAAGGAGGACTAGATCTCCTTTTAAGTTCTAGATGTCACCTTTTAAAAAAGGGTCTGTGTGTGTGTGTGTGTGTGTGTGTGTGTGTCTGTCCATCCGTCTGTCCGTCCGTCCATATCATCTGTGTGCAGGTGCCCAAAGTTCCAGAAGAGGGCATCAAATCCACTGGAACTGGAGTTATAGGTGGTCGTGAGCCACCAGACAGAGGTGTTGGGCACCAAACTCAAGTCCTCTGGAAGAGGACCGAGCCATGCCTACAGCCACATTTTAGGATAGTCATATCCAGGTTCTTTTTAAAAGCCCACAGGAGCATGGTGGGGGACAGGCAGTCAAACTACATTCCAAATGATATTATGATATCAGAGTGGTTTTTGTTAATTTAGATCCTTTATTAGTGTCTGTGTGGCAGTTGGGGAAGTTTCCTTTGTATCTTTGTTTCTAATGTAATTGGAGGACCCTAACTATAACTTCAGGGGTGTTTAACAGCAATGAAGTACACACTGACTATTGGAAGAAATTGCTCATGGGATATATGTATGGTTTTTCCCCCTCATAATCTGTCTTCTGACCTATCCAGTCTCACACATATATGACTATTCCTCTGACCACTTATGTTTGTTTTCGAGTTTGAATTTTATAAATATTTTGTCCTCTTCCTGTTTTCTTACCTAGATTGTTAACAGCAACTTTCTAAACAATCACTTTAAGTCCTTCCTCTCTGCAATATCCAGACAGATCACTAAATATATATTCTGACTGCATCCATTGCATGGTTCAAATCCTTTAGCCTTGTGGAGGTAGTGTATATTGCCCTAAACAGTAATATACATACCACATATACACACACTACACACATACAACACATACACAAATGTAAGTGACACTAAGAATTTCTGGGACAGATTTGTGAATCTCATTAAAGTCATGTCCTGGCTATGTCAGTAGATGATGGTTTTTTTGTAAGCTACTTCCATTAGGCAAAACTGCGTAAAGGATACTTAAGATTTCTCTATAGTATTTGTCATAATCATTTATGAATCTATAATTATCTTGAGACAAGAAGCCATTTAAAATGGCTTAAAAGGTAATGCTGAAACGGCTCAGTGGACAAGAGTGTGTACGGACCTTGCGGGGTTTGGTTCCCAGTAACCATGCCTCGTAGCTCACAACTACCTGTAGCTCCCTCTCTAAGAGATCCAATTCCCTTTTCTGGATCCACCAATACCTGCACTCATGCATGTATATTCACACAGACACAGGAATGTACAGATGTTTAAAATGAAAAAGAAACCTTGAAAGAATAGCTGGCAAAAGGACCTTTCACTGTAAATCTTAGTGCCCGTGCTTCTTTAGACATACATGAAATTTCATATCCTCATCAACTGCATAGCTCCACATTCTGTGTCCATTTTACACAGCCTTAACTCAGAGTTACATCAAATTGTTTCATATGTACCAAGTTATTGCCTATCTTAGCACTTCATCTTTGACTGTAGCCCAAAGCAGAAGAGACAGACAACTGATTGGCCTCCTTGCTCTTCTACCTACTCTGAACATTAGTGCTTACTGCGCTGGCTTATTCTCCCTCAGCCACTTGTCTCTTCCCTTGGTCCTGCAGAAATTATATATCATGATTTAATAGAGATGTTTATACTCACCTAATTTATTATGGATTTGTTTTGCTCATGCCTCCGCCATGACCTCCCAGAGGAATGAGACAGTCATACTCACTTTTTTTAATGTCCAATACTCATATGCTTCTTGGTGAACAAGGCATATTTTCTTTTATTATTTTTATAAAGTTAACCTGATCAATGTACTGATGAGGTAGGTTAGTATCACTTATTAATAACCGCAGTGCTGTAATCTCCTACTATGTAAAGAGAATATAGAACAAATGTTTGAAAGGGAAGAGGATTTACTGTCCTTGTACACTATTAATTTAATTAACTTTTATATGAAGAGCAATGATTTAAGAGCTAACTGATTTCATTCTGAGGTAAAATTAGCCTACAGATCATTATAGCAAATCACTACCCAGATTATCTAGGCAGATAATATTCAGACGTGGAGAATATATCAACTGTGAAAGCTGGAGTTTCACTCTAGATAAACAGGGATAGAGTTGAATTTAAAAAAAAAAATAGGCATACTGAGGACCTAGCAGCAAAATGAACAAATTGAAGTGGCATCAATTGGCACAGTATCCTGGTGTTTGTTTATCCCTTAGTTAACCAATTCTAACTCCAATTAAGCAACACCTCTGCACATACCATGGTAAACAACTAGCGATTAAAAAAACTAAAGCCTTAGGTCCAAGGGCTTATACTTATTGTCCGAGAGTGTGACGCTAAAATTGTAGCTACAAGAGAAGTTATTAATCTGAGGGTGAAATATAAGTTCTCTGAAATCACTTCTGTTTTTCAATTCTACCTCTTGCCTGCTGGAGGCAGAAAGGGCAGATAACCATTTGAGGCACTTATAAAATAGGCTTAATGATAGGCCAGACCTGCCGACAGATTTAATGAAGGGGTGTTTGTTTTCTTTTTGAAATCTACACTCTGTTGGGAAGTGTAAGTATAGCATACAGTAACAATGCTATTAATTAAGAGAGATGAATTTGATAAAGGAGATGTGATTGTCTAGCATTGGAAGTTCTGCCTTGATTTCATGCAGAACGTAGTCCATGCTGCTTTCGAAAGAAGCACTGATTGTGCAGCTTAGGAACGGGGCTACATATGCCTGTAGAGACTCATTGGTGTTTTCCAGATAGTTTAGATTTTGATCTCATTAGCCAGTGTTGCGAATACAGAAACTATAATCTTAGCTTCATTTTCTTTGTCCTTTTAAGTTTCGTAGAAACCCCAGCTCATTTCTCCTGGAAAGAAAGTTATTACCGATCCGCCATGTCACAGAGCTCCCAAACAAGTGAGTTGTTCAGCCCAGAAGTGTTCCAGCATATTTGGGATTTTCTGGAACAGTAAGTATCATCTAATCGAGAAGAGTACCCGAACTCTTTAGGAATAAGTAAACACAGTGGCTGACACATCAATTCCTACAGAATATTTTTGAAAAACCAGTTAATAAAAGTTATACTTTTATAAACTTAAGGCCTTTGATAATATATATGCTTTGGAAATAAATTAGTTTTCTTTCTCTAGTTTCCAATACCAAAAGAAGATCATTGTCTTCAAGTAGCTCACTGTAAACATTCTAAATGTTTTCCCCAGAACAGTCCAAAACATCTTCCCCAGTGCCCGTGTCTGACACTCAAACCCTGCTCTTTTTTCTCGAAGACATATCCCCTAAGAAGGTAAAACACTCCATTGAAGTAGTCATTTAAACCTTTCTGTGAAAAATGGTTATTACTGTTTTGATCGCTACCAGGTTTTAGTTAAGTTACTATGAAGATGAAAGGGGACACCAGAGTGCTTTCCGCACACTGCTGACATTCCTGGATCTACACATAGCTCTGTCAGCTAATCTATCCATGCTGGCCTACATGTCAGTGAGCAGAGATCATGCCTCCAACTGGCCAAGTAGGATTTAGTTTGCCCTTCCTCAGATTCTTCATATGGGAAATGGTTGAGTCCAGATGCAAACCCGAGATTTTTGAATTCTAAGCAAGGACCTGCCAACATTGAGACAGAACATATTCAATATTACTCGTTAAGTAGTTAAGTGCCGTTGTAGCGTCTCCCAATTTGTGATACACACCTTCTTCCCTCTTTGTGCTAGGCCCATATGTTCAGTACAGCCCATCGACTTGAACTTTGTGGAAGAACCATCAGAAAATGGTGCAACAAACAAGATTGAGATTAGCATGGATTGTATTCGCATGCAAGACTCAGACCTCACTGACCCCATGTGGGTGAGTACCCTGAGCTTCCTCTTCAGTGTGTGGGCCAGGCTATGGGCAAATCAAAAGTAGATGGTTCTGATCAGATCAGAACATTGGGAAGATAGCAAACTTAGTCAACTGGGGAATGATCAGCTGGTTTTTCTTTTCATTTGTTTGGTTGTTTTCTGAGTTGTTCTTCATGTTAAACCCAAATTAGAGAGGATGATGTCACCAGGGTTTTCAGACTCCTAGAGAAGCAGAAACTGGAACTGATTCTGCCCAGATCCAGCCACTGTGGGAACCACTTTTCTCATTTGGCTTCACTGTAATGTTGAAGGAAGAAGTAACTTCTGTGCATGCACTCAGAAAACAAACAAAGGTGATAAATAAGCTGTATTGTCTGGGCTTTACCACTGTGTCACTCCTAATGTTAGGATGTTAGATCTGTGACCTAGCTAGCTAATGGCCAAACCATATCAGTGACTTCCATCTCTGGCTAGGTCAGGAATATTACTGTTAGTTTTGATACAGATCAAAATACTAATACCTATACTAATGAGAAAAAAAAGATTATTCCCAACAAAGGTTTACCTATCTTAAAGAAGTTGTGTGTTCTTGTACTGAAAAGATTTTCTAGTCTGACTCTTGGCCACATGGGAATACCAAAAGTTAGGAAGTTTAAAATCGCAAGCTTTTAAATTCCCAGTCCCTATGAGTATTCTAATTTACACACTGATGTAGTTGGTTTCCTAATGTTCCAGGTTATCATGGAACATTTTTTCATTTTGCTGTTGAAAACATTCTCTTCCAAAACACTACTTCCACGTTTTTCCTCCCTCTGTCCAGTGCTTACCTGCTCCTCATTGCCCTCTTTGCTTTCTCTTGGATTCCTTTCTTTGTCACTATCTCCCTCCCCTGGAATTAAATACCATCCATATGAAGCAACCATGATACTAACATTTGGTACGTTCTATGTTACACAATTCTATACCTGTTTATTTCTATGTCTTTTTGGGGATCAGGGGCCACATTTTTGTCATTGGAGTTCTCGAGAGCACAGAGTAGGGGTTCAGAAAGAAGGCAGTAGGGTTTGGCCAGAGAGGACAAAATAATAAGAAAGCCCTTGAGGCATTTGTATTGATATGTCCATGGAAGGAGAGAGAAAATGAATTTCAACAAATAAACAAGCTTACCTTTCTGTAGATACTCTGTTTTTAATTCAAAAGATTTTACAATTGTCATAAATTCTAATTTAATATGAATTGTCAACTTCTATATTAGCACTATTCTAATACCTTCTTATCTTTATCTCTGTACACACATAGTTAAATATGATTGGCAGTTACACACACAGGGCCAAATTACAACAGGCCTCAGCAGCAGGCGGGGCGAAATAGTGGCTTTGCGCAGGATGCCATAGTAGTGCTGTGCTCTGTGAATTAGAAATTAGGGTGTCTCTGAGATGCCTGGTCCTTCTCAACTGCTGTGCTACTGTGTGGGGCTTGTTTCAACTGTGAAGTAGCAGTCTTTCACGTTTCCATTATCAGTTAATTGCTAAATACTTTATAAAGTCTACACATAAATTGCTTTCCCCATCAATGTAGTATTTTAATAAGTTGGGAACTCGGCCAATTCTTTTCTCATTGTATAAGAAATGCAACTCTAAAATGGGCATGAAAAAACATGTCAGATTACTAAGGACAGAAATTGAGAAATTAATTCTATTCTTTTCTGGTTTTTCATATGGCCAAGAAATAGAATCATGATGTTTTGGTCTGATTATTAACAAAGAAAGTTAAAGTATAGATGTTAAATTAAATTGCTTCAAATTGTAGATACTGTGTATCTTTTTAAAAGTTAGCATGTGTTGTATGCCTCTGAAAATTAGTTCTATTGGGTTAAGAGTGAGGGTGACTGAAATATCTCAAAAGAAATTCATATTTTAATCTGCTTTTTTCAAGTGCCTTAATGATTCTTGATTCTATTGTTTTATATATTACTTTATTTCTCCATCTTGCCTTGTTTTGAATCTGTGTAAGCATGCCTCTAATATGTTCAAAATGTGTATTAAATAGTAACAGTTAAACATTCTCCTTAGTGACAGATACTGGCCAAATAACTATTTTGCCCTTATTTTTCCTTTATACTTCATGTTAATCTGAGCTTTCTTTAAGGAAACAGTGTGGTAATTACCTAAAATGCTCTGTTTTTATAAATTCTTGTGACTCATCCCAGATATACTTAAGAAGGCTTCATCTCTACATATCAACAGACTTCTATTGTGTATGTGTATGTGTGTGTGTGTCTGTGTGTGTGTATGCATGTGTGTGTGTATTTGGTAGAATAGGCCATAGCACCTGTCCTAGTACCTATCATAGTACCCTACTTATATGACCCAGATTTATATAAAATTTCCATCCTGTGTACAAGTCCAAACAGTCTTATTATTTAGCAACTACATATGAAATGTTTCTTATGATGCAGATAAGGAAGTCATTGGTTCTACCCCCCCCCACCAAGAAGACCATGAAATAGCTAGCATTAAAAGCAAATGGATATAATGTTGCCTATGAAATCTACTCAGATGTATGGATATTCTTATAGAAACATGACAAAGTATTGATTTATTAAGATTGAGAAAGACAAGCAATATGTTACAGAAGGGTGATTTGTAATTAGACTGAAGTATGAGTAAAATTGATAAGAGGCAACATGACTCCACATTTGCAAAACTGATATCCTCAAAGCATAGCTTGAAGGAACCCTGAAATATGAAGAGGTCAGGCTGAAAAATTCAACTAAAGAGTATTTAGATAAGCAAAGTTTGAGCATTAAAATTACAGTGTTGAGAGCTGGAGAGATGACTTGGCCATTAAAAGCACTTGATGCTCTTCCAGAGGACCAGAATTCTATTCCCAACACAGACATTGATTGACATTGAAAAGCTTAATAGAATGATATTCCCTTTTACACATTTGGTAGAATTTACCAATGAAACCATCTAGGTCTGATAAGTCTTTTCCAGAAGCAAGAAACTGAACATCTTTATTGGACTGCTGCTATTATTTTATCTTGGGTGAGTCTGGACAAAATGTAGTTTTTGAGAACATAATAAATTGAATTATAGTTGCTAAACCCGTGCATACAGAATTGTTTGGTATAACATGAGGTCCTGCTTGTCAGGGTTTATGTCCTGCCCAGCCCCCCAGCCGTTTAGTCCCAGAGAAAGTCACACAGAGAGTCTGCATTAGGTTATAAACTGATTGGCCCATTAACTCAGGCTAAGTATTAGTTCTTATAAGTTATATTAACCCATTATTCTTATCTATGTTAGCCAGATAGCCCGGTACCTTTTTCAGCAGGACAGGTCACGTCCTGCTTCTTCCATGGTCTGGGCAGAACTGGCGAGGAATGGGCTTCCTCCTTCCCAGCATTCTCCTGTTCTCATTGCCCCACCTTTACTTCCTGTCTGGTTATCCCACCTATACTTCCTGCCTGGCCAATCAGCATGTATTTAAAATATGATTGACAGAATACAGACAATTCTCCTGCACCAGTTTGGAATACTTCCTTTGTATTCTATTAATACCAAAAAGATAATTATATTTTTATTTATTATGTTGGAAACTTTCAGTACCAGAGACTTACTGATTTTGATTATCTTTCAACAAAACACCTCAAATTTTACTTTAACTTTTTTTCTAATGTTTATCTGTGTTCAACCTCATTTTTTTTTTCTGGTTTGCTTTCCTGACTTCTGTGTCTTTGGTTTTATTTTGCACCCTTCCTTCCCCCCTCCCCCGTTTTTCCCAAAATTCTTCTCCTCCTCTACCATTCCCCCTTTTCTCCTCCTTTTTCTCATCTTCGTCCTCCTTTTTCTCATTTTCTTCCTCTTTTCTCCTTTTGTTCTTCCTCCTCTCCTGCTTCTCCTTTCTTTTCTTACCACCATCACTTTGTCAAAGCTCTAATACCCTGGCTTCCTCACTTAGAAGTTTATATTTGTCCTTTTTCTCCTGGAGATGTTAGCATTTACAACAATAAATTTCCCACTAGACATTGCCTTAGCTGCATCCAATGAATACTGATGTACTCAATGTGGTTTTTTTTTTTCAGCTTCTGTTTAGTTTTAAATATATTCACCCTCTTTTGGAACTTCAACTTTGACCTATTAGTGTTGGGAAGTATACCACTGAAGTACATGTCTGCACACTTTGCTTCTGTTGTGTGGGAAGTTCTATAAATAGCAATTGGGTCCAATTGGCTTTGGAACTGTAGAGAACTACATTCTTTCTGTTTTTCTGTCTCCTGTTATATTGACTACTGGGTGTTGAAGTTCAACTTTCAATTGCCCAAGCAGTGAACTCAAGAGAAGAATTGTGAGCTATTTATTAAATAAGATGCTTATCAGTTCAAGTGTTCTTTCTTGGGGGAAAACTGCAATTCTCACTGAGCATTGCTGTTACCCTTCAGTTACCAGATTGGCTGCTTTCAAAGTAAACAGTGCCTGTGTTTTTGAAGCAGAACAGAAAGACAAGTTCGATTCTCATGTGCAGTCTTGAATTGATCTGAATTTATTAATACTCTTAATTTCTTCCTTTCCTCTGTCCCAGACTGCAGGTACACATGCATACATGAATGCACCCACATGTAATGTACTTTGAACTGCACTGATATTCTAATTTTAGAGAATACAGTCATAGCAGTTTCTGGCATATATGTTGTCATGCCAACATCATCTGCTAAATTTTAAGATTTAAATATGTATTAACTACATACCCTCTGGAGGGAGGCAAACTATTTAGAAGTTATTCACAGTAATTGCTTTGGCTCATTTAGGTCAGACCCAGGAGTTAGCATATGCCCTCTCCTGACTCCACAAAGCTCTGAGGTGCATTCATTTGTCATTTCCTGTGTACCCTTGTCCCCAGGTTCTGGAGATGTGCATTATCACAGCTATGCCTGGAGCCAATGGGTAGAACTTACTCTAAGAAAGTCATCATTAGTTTTCTCTTCTCTTCTCTTTCAGTTTTGGCTCCCACGAGGCCTCTAGAGCCATTCCCAAAATATCACCATCTTTTATTCCATGCCTTTCCCCTTTGTCATCTACACCATTGTCTGGTCTTTTCGGAAACTCATTGAATTCAGTGTATGTAGATTTGGTGAAAAGCATTACAAAATGGTCAGTAACTACTTTATGTATGTGATGAAGCGGTGTAGGAAGGTTCTTCTGTCTATGTGTTGATTTTATTGGTTAATGAAGAAAGAAAACTGGCGTGGCCTATAGCATGGGAGGAGGAAGGCAGAGTTAGGAGAGCCATGGAGTTGCCACCAGAGATAGATATGCTGAAAATTTAGCTGGTAAGCCACTGCCATGTGGTGATACACAGATTAATGGAGATGGGTTAAATTAATATGTAAGAGTTAGCCATTAAGAAGCTAGAGCTAATGGGCCAAGAGTGATTTAATTAATACAGTTTCTGTGTGATTATTTGGGGGTCTAAGCTAGCCAGGCGGCCAGGAAGAACAAGTGGCCCTCTTCTAACAATGAAGTTCCACATGATTTAGCTTTCATTGCTAAAATGCATCATGGGATTGTATCATTAGAAAAACTGGTGTTGGAGCTGCTTCTTCAGAACTGTGAAGAGGCCCCAGTAACATGCATTCCCAAACATGTCTGTTCTCATTTGCATAGAAAAGCCTAATAACACACATCTTTACCCAGGAGACTTATGGTGATTTGCTTGATTCCACATGCCTCACATATAAACAGAGTCAAAAACTTGTTATTTTTGTCATCATTTGTCTGTTTTGTGTATAAGCTCTTTAAATATAGTAAATATGTGATGCTTTGAGAATAACACTAATAAATTTACCTAATTGATAATAATAAATTTTAAATAAAACTTTATAACTCTTAAAAGTATGTATGTCCCTATACAATTATAATACACATGAAGATTACAATTTTCTCCTTCTCTTCTTTAGTTATTAAAACAAGTGATTTTGGATTTTGTCATAAATAATAGTACAGGGATTAAATGTGTGAACCACCCTCACACAGGAAGAAACAGAGACCCACTTTTTCACACACACAAGTATTCCATAAAAACACTAAGCAAGAGCTATAATATGAATGCAAAGGACTTGTAGGATAAAAAATAAAAGAATATATGTGTGTGTGTGTATAATAAAACTAAATAATAATAAGATAAAATTTTACAAAATAAGAAGGAAAAGTCCTGACATGGCATTATGAGACAAAGTAATTCCAACGATGCCATTGAATTCACTTCTTGTTTGCCTTCATGCTGGGCACGAAACCTGCTCTTAAGAGTAGGTTTGTGTCTGAGCATGTGATCAATTTTGGAACAAGTTCCAGGAGGTGATGAGAAGGAGGTACATTCCTTTATGTTTGGGTGCAATGTTCTGTAAATGGCTGTTAGGTCCATTTAGTTTATAATGTATGTAATGTATAATGTATATAAATTATATAGTTTATATAGCTCCATCATTCTTCTGTTTAGCTTTTGTCTGGGTAATCTGTCTGTTGGTAAGAGTCAGGTATTGAAGTTATCGACTATCAGTGTTTGAGGGACAATATGTGATTTAAACTGTACTAGTGCTTCTTTTATGAACTTGGGTGCCCTTTTGTTTGGTGCATATATGTTAAGAATTGATATCCTTTTGCTAGATTTTCCTTTGATTATTTAGTCCCCTTCCCCATCTCTCTGATTAGTTTTGGTTTGGAGTCTGTTTTGTCAGATACTAAAATGACTACATCAGTTTGCTTCTTAGGTCCATTCACTAGAAGCATATTTTTCTATCCTTTTATCTAAGCTGATGCTTATATGTGATGTTAAGGTGTGCTACTTGATTGCAACAGATGATGGGTCCTGTTTTCATATTTGTCCCATTAATCTGTGTCTTTTTATTGAGTAATTGAGGCTATTGATGTTGAGAGTTTTCAATGAACAGTGTTTGTTGAGTACTGTTACTTTGTTGTTTGTTGTTGTTGGTGTGTGTGTGTTCCCTCTTTTAATTTGCTAGTTTGAGATTATTTATTCCTTGTGTTTTCTTGGGTGTAGTTAATCTCTTAATGTTGGTCTTTCCTGCTAATGCCTTCTGGAGGACTGAATTTGTAGATAGATATTGCTTAAATTTGGTTTTCTCATGTAATGTCTTATTTTCTCCATCTATTGTGATTGAAAGTTTTGCTGGGTCTAGTAGTCTGGGCTGACATCTGTGGTCTCTGAAAGACTGTAGAACATCTATGCAGGCCCTTCTGGCATTTGGAGTCTCCACCAAGAATTCAGGGTTATTGTAATAATTCTACCTTTATATATTACTTGGTCTTTTTACCTTGCAGATTTTAAAATTCTTTCTTTGTTTAATATGTTTAGTGATTTGAATATTACTTGACAAGGAGAATTTTTTGTACAGTTTGTCTGGTGTTCTGTATGCTTTTTGTACCATGATAGACATCTCCTTCCTTAGGTTAGAAAAATGTTGACTCCTTCTCAGAATGCTTTTCTGACATTTCCCTTGTCAGAAAATGCTTTTCTTTTTTTTAAATATTCTTTTATTTTTCATTCAAAAAAATTTACACTTCCTCCCCTTCTCCCAGTCCCCTCCTGCTTCACCATTAACCCTCCTCCCTCCCCCTGCTTCCTTAAGAGGGGGCAGGGTACCCTGCCCTGTGAGAAGCCCAAGGCCCTCCCCCTTCCATCCTGGCCTAGGAAGGTGTGCATCCATATAGACTAGATTCCCAAAAAGCTAATACATGCAGAAGAGATAGGTCCCAGTGCCATTATCAATGGCTTCTCAGTCAGCCCCCATTGACAGCCACATTCAGAGATTCTGGTTTGATCATATGGTCCAGCTGGATTTGGTGAACTTCCATTAGATCAGGCACACTGTCTCGGTAGGTGGACCAGCCTCTCCTGGTCTTGATTTCCTTGCTCATCTTCTCCCATCTTCTGCTCTTCGACTGGACCTTGGGAGCTCAGTCCATTGCTCTGATGTGAATGTGGGTCTCTGTCTGTATCTCCATCCATCGGATGAAATTTCTATGGTGATGATCAAGATATTCATCAGTGTGACTATGGGACAAGGCTAGATCAGGCACCGTCTCCTCTGCTGCCCAAGTACCTAGCTGGGGACATCCTCCTGGACACCTGTGATCCCCTCTAGAGCTAAGACTCTTGCCAATCCTAAAGTGACTCCCTTAATGTAGATATCTTATTCCCTTCTCCAATATCCACCTTTCCTCCATCTCCACCCGCTCACTCCCCCAAGCTCTCCCCAGTCCATCCCTTCTCCCTTCTCCCTTCTCCCTCCCTCTCTCCCTTTCAGCCCCCACCCCTACCTACACCCCTATCCCCATTCCAGTGCCTCCACCTTTTGCCAGGCTATCATTGGTGTTTTTGATTTTAGCCATTCTGACAGGTGTAAGATGGTATCTCAAAGTTGTTTTGATTTGCATTTCCCTGATCACTAAGGAAGTTGAACATGACCTTAAGTATCTTTTGGCCATTTGAACTTCTTCTGTTGAGAATTCTCTGTTCAGATCATTACCCCATTTTTTAATTGGGTAATTTAGCATTTTAATGTCTAGTTTCTTGAGTTCTTTGTATATTTTGGAGATCAGACCTTTGTCCGATGTGGGGTTAGTGAAGATCTTCTCCCATTCAGTAGGATGCCTTTTTGTCTTAATG